>LGRX02005191.1:0-49326 GCA_001247695.2 Cymbomonas tetramitiformis
ACCTCACCTTTAAGAGAATCGACGATAAGAGACCAGCCAGCGGTTTTTTTCTTTTTTTTTGGGGGGGGTCGCGTTTTTTACGATGACCCTGAGCCTTTTCAAATCGTTAAGAGAATGGGTCCAAATAAGAGAACGGGAGCTGGCTAGATGAGGAAATATGGTTGGGAAACCATGTTAAACCATGTATTAAATATGGTATGGTCGCAAATAAGGAACAAACCTGGCTATCGCTGACCTTATTGGATCGCGCTTCGTTAAGCGCCGCTGGCGTGTTGGGGGGGGGTTCACTTTTTTCCGATGAGGCTGGCTGACCGCATATCCCTGTTCTCTTAAATATGCAGTATTACTGTATGGAAGGTGGTGAGCTCGAAGGCGGTGAAGGCGGTGTCGACGGCGCTGGCAAGCGGCGATCGCGCTCTCGAAGATGGGCGTGTCACCGGTGAGAACGAGGGTATGGAAGGTGGTGAGCTCGAAGGCGGTGAAGGCGGTGTCGACGGCGCTGGCAAGCGCGATCGCGCTCTCGAAGATGGGCGTGTCACCGGTGAGAACGAGGGTATGGAAGGTGGTGAGCTCGAAGGCGGTGAAGGCGGTGTCGACGGCGCTGGCAAGCGCGATCGCGCTCTCGAAGATGGGCGTGTCACCGGTGAGAACGAGGGATCGGTGAAGCCGCTGTCCGTGATTATGGTAGCGGCAGCAACATGAAATCATGAACAAGCAAAGAGATGTGGTAGGCGGGAAGGGAGGGAAGGAGGGAGAAAAAGGCGAGCGTGCAACTTTCGTCTTCGCGAAGGGCGCCGCGGTAAAGCCATTCATCGCAACAGGCCAGATTCGAGTACCATGGTACGAGTCTGACACCCATTGGCGAGTGACCGATGACCACCTGAGCTTCCCCTCGCTCGGAGTACTCGTTCCTCGCTCGGCCAAACAAAGTTTACCTGCTGATGCCGATGCTCGAATACTCGAAACGGTTCGATCGCAAAATGCTCGATACGGTTCGATCGACTAAATACTCGAAACGGTTCGATACGGCATGCTCGAGACGGTTCGATAACGAAATGCTCGTTGTGAGCAGTTTTGGTGGTGCTGCTCGTTAATGATCGGAGTTCTGAGAGAACTGACATCTTATAGCAGCAAAGCATCTCGCCATCAGTCGCGTGATGAAGCAGTCGCGGAAGCGCTGGTACGGATGCCGCGACCGATCGGAATGATCGCCAGGCAACGTTTTGACACGTCGCAAACGTTTACCCCGCGACGTGAGCGCGACCACATTTGCCGTTGTGGTTGCAGCCTTGACCGCGACCGCGACTACGACCACAGCCGCAGCCACAGCCACAGCCATCATGCACTTGGACGACGAGTCGACAAGGTGATCGAGCAAAACTCGACGCGCGCCGATCTGACATTCGATGACACACGGCGGATGACTCCGAACAGAATATTCCGTTCGGAGTTTTGCGGTCACTGCCACTGTACAGCCACGACCACCACGACCACCATGGCCGTGCACTCGGACAGATATATACAAGTAAATCGAATATCGAAACAGTGACGGTTAGTTAAAAACAATACGAACTGTTTGAAGTGGCTGTCTCAATGGTACTGTAATGATCCACGGTAGTCGTAATTTTAAACAACGGTGTATTAAGCAATCAGCGCTGCATTTTTAATACTTTTCATATTTGACAGGATTGTATATACCATACGACGGCTGCTTACGATTGTACAGGCTTATATTGTATATCATTCAACATTATTACCAATGTGCAAAAAGAAAGCGTTCCAAATTATGGAATATGCAAGGCCGCTACAGAAATCTACGGTTGATCCACAGCGTGAGCGATCCTATTGTCATCATTCTTCATCGGAATCCTCGTCTTCTGACGAATCGTCTTCTGACGAATCGTCGAGGGGTCGAGGGAGTCGGAGAGGTCGAGGGGGTCGGAGAGGTCGAGGGGGTCGAGGGGCGTCAGCAAGCTCTCCGAGAATCTCGTGGATTAAGGCGCGACCCTCTTCTTTGATAGCCGCGGCTATCCTGAACGCATCCACCCGCTCCAGCGCTTGATTTCGCGTGTGCAGCCTCTTCACGTACGAGATCAACGCGCCGTCCGCAGCGTCCGCCTGCAATTGATTATCGGAATGCCACCCATTCGTACGAGGACAGGTCTGGACGTGCCGCTCGCAGACGGTGAGACTGTCAAATGTCGAGAAGCACCAACCGCAGAAATAAGACCCGCATGATTTTTTGCCGTGGCACCGGCGCGCCATCGAACCCTCTCCAAAGTCTTCGATCTTGCGTCTGCAGTTTGGGAAATTCGGACAGTGAAGCGTGTCGCAGCTCGAGCGCGTCGGTCGCAAAAAAGCTTCTCGCCGCTGATCAGAATTCTGCTGCCTCACCAACTCCCTGATGGTCTCATCGTTGCCGTTGATGACATCGCGCATCTTAGCGTCGACCACGGCGTCGATGAACTTCGAAGCGCCCGCATCCGGCTCGGCGGCGCAGGTCTCGAACACACTTTTGACGGCGAACTCGACGGGGAAGCCGTTCAACATCGGCGCCGGCGCCTCCTCCGCCGGCGCCTCCGCTTGCGGGCGGGGGCAGATCGGGCACGCGATCCGAAACACATCCCCGCGAACCATCGCCGGTCGATGCGCAACAGCCGATGCATGTTCCTTCATGTTGTTCACCATGCAGTCGAAGCAGAAGAAATGCGGAGCCTGGCCGCCACAGAAACCGCCCTTCTCGCCAATCTCCAAATCCTCTTCGTAGCAGATCTGACACGTCGCCGTGCCGGCCGCCGGCGGATTATCGGCGGGAAGACGAGCGAGGGCCGCGGTCGCTTTGCGCTTATCACCGGCGGCCGAAATGACGCATTCGCGACAGCAAGAAATCGGCTGCCCCGCGGATGTGGTTACGTGGATGATGGCCCACGTGTCCGCGCGCTGACATACGCGACACGCTTCAAGCTCGACGGTGGCCTCCTCCTCGTTCGTGATGTCGCGAGCGGGAGTGACGTCGCGAGCGGGAGTGACGTCGCGAGCGGGGGTGATGTCGCGGGTAGGGGTGAGGAAGCGAGAGGGGGTGCTGTCGCGAGAAGGGGTGAGGTAGCGGTGAAAACGAGGGCGAGAGCGGGAGCGTGAGAAGGAAGGTGACCGCGACGAGGATGAGGAGGACGAGGCCGAGCGTGGAGAGGGCGATCGGTGTCGATTGTTTCGGCGCTCCGGGTGGGCGGCGCGCCCGCGGCGCCGATTATGATGTCGGTGATGAGATCGAGACGAACCCGCCATCGGCGGGTGCGGCGCGTCGCGAGGAGGATAACCGCCGCGGTGGTGAGAATCGGCTCGAAATTGTTCTCGAGATCTGCATCGGTAATACTCATGGGGATGATGCGCATACGCCGTACGAGGTGCCCACCTGAAAAAAATACACACGAGAGAAGTGAGAATTTTGCGCTCGGGCAAGCTCTGATGGAAACGAGTGTAAGACTCACCCGCTTCTGCCGCTCGAAAAGTCACCGGGCATGCGAGCTCGCATAACTGAGCGCGAAGAATACATGTTTCTGATCGAAAGAGATTCGTTAAAACGATTTTCGCGTTGCGAAATAATGAAACTCCCAGCGTCCCGATTGCTATTTAAGACCAAATCGCTTCGCTCGCCCTCCGCGCGACGCCCTCCGCGCGACGCCCTTCACGCGACGTTCCCCGCGCGACGCCCTCCGCACGACGCTCCCCGCGCGACGCCCTCGCTGCACGCGACGTTCCCCGCGCGACGCCCTGCACGCGACGTTCCCCGCGCGACGCCCTCCGCACGACGCTCCCCGCGCGACGCCCTCGCTGCACGCGACGTTCCCCGCGCGACGCCCTCCGCGCGACGCCCCCCCCCCGCGCGCGACGGTGTGGCATTCGGAACTCGTACCATAAAGTCGAAGGTGGCGTGGTTTTGTGCCACAATTCTTCTTCGTACCCGACTTCGAGGTTCACATTTCGGCTATCTCTCTCTCTCTCTCTCTTTCTTTTTCTCGACATGCAGACTTTTATTCCCCACGACCAATTCGGTACCGCCGTTACATGGTACGCATTCATTCCACCTCTGTTTAATTTTTGCGAGCGTTTGTGTTTTGATCGCGATGTTGATTTGTTTAGCTTGTTTTTCCAGGCCTTCTTCGAGGTCTTCGCCCGCCTTGCATTCAAATCGGGCACCGACATGGGCATCCAGATCGGCATCGAGATGGACACCGCCGGCAGTCCACGTGCCTTGTTCGCGCACGTTTCCGCCTTTATCCACCTCCTCGGATCAGGGGCAGCGACGGGGGCGTTCCCGGGGTCGGGTATACCTTCATCCCGTCACCGGCAGCGTTGATTACAATCGCCGATCTCGCTCGCGATCGGTCTCGCCCGTGCTTGACCGTTGGCAGCAGGCTCCCGATCATCATCACCGGTCGCGTTTTGCCTCTCTTCGGCCGCCATCATTCAGCGACCGCAACGCGACCGTCTCGATTTCACCTCCACCCGAGTACAACCATCGGCGGGAACGTCGCCACCGCCACCACCGCTATCGCACCCGAGTCGCTCGCTTCAATTCGATCTCCCGCTCCCGATCTCGATCTCGTTCACCGTCTCCAGCTTACCTGTCGGTATCGAGGTCACCATCGCCGCGTGGAGATCGCACTCGTTCGCCATCGCCGCGTGGAGATCGACGAGGCTTTACCCGCTCGCCGCCGTCGCCAGTTCATCGATGCGACCATTGCAAAAGCTCCGAGGACCTCGTCGAGATCACTCCGGAGGAAGACGACTCGGACGATGATGCCTCCGGCGACGGTGACGGCGAGGCTGCGCAGTTCACGCGACGGTATATGTGCGGCGAGTGCATCGGCCATGTGATCACCGAGCAGCGCTTGGCGCGATCGAAGTGCGCCGGGTGCGAGACCTATTTCGAGCTGGATGTCGCGGGTACGCAATGTTCCGGCGAGAAGGCACACCCCATCTGCTGGGCATGTCTGAGAGCGCGGGCTACCGACTTCGCCCAGTCCGCCGAGAGCTGCGGCGAGCCATTTGAAGTGTGGTGCGCCTATTGCGATCCTCCTCCCGCTCAACAACCGCCACCGCCACAGCCAGCCGGGGAAGGTGATGCCGACCGAGATGCCGATGTCATAGAAATCGACATCGATGCGCGTGAAGGTGCCCCCGGCGATGTCGCGGATGTCATTCGGCGCCCTCGATTTTGCTACACCACCGAGAGCGTCAAGCGCGCTTTCTCCGACTCTCGTGGGACTTCCGTGCATCAGCAACGAGTCGCGTATCTGGATGCGGTGATCGCCGCTAAATTGAGAGTGCGCATGGAGATCAACGACGCCGAGAATTTGGCGGCGGCTCGCAATCACCAACGAGACTCGCGCCTGCAGAGGTTGCGCAAAGAAACGGAGGAGTTATGCTCTCTGAGGTGTCCGGGACGCAGGGGGGGCAACCAGTGCGAATACGTCATGGAAGGATTTGACGGTTGCATGGCTGTTCATTGCAACACCGCCGCGGGATGCGGTACGCATTTCTGCGCGTATTGCTTTGCAACTTTTAACTCCTCGCCGGCATGCCATGCCCATGTTTCCCGTTGCCCGGAATCTATCAACCCCGGCGAGTACTTCTGCACCGATGTCGCCGCCCTCCGGGAGCTCTACAACGAGAAGAAGCGCGGGCGTGTCGAGGCGATGCTGGCTAGCAAGAGAGTCAAGGAGGACGATAGGGCGCGCGTGATGGAGCACGTAAATAGGATCTTGCGGTGATAATAGACAGATAGATAGAAGACACTGATATTTCCCGATTGCGTTGTCACGATGTATAGTTAACATATATGTACACGAGATTAACCGGTGTCACTTGTTTGTATATGAAGATTGATTTCTCTTATTTTTGCACTCCCCGATTGCGCCTGCCTCAAGTATGCATCCGGCGATACGCGCTAAGATGTGACCGTCTGCTTCTACGGTTTCTCTGCGTGGTTTGGGTCCGGTGAGGTAAAAAGCATGATCACGGATTAGCGGCAAAATTTTCTCGAGTTTCCCTCGCTGACGGACCACATTTTCGCATGCTGCATATTCAATGCGAATTCGTACAACTTGTAGGACTGGCTGATCAATTCGCGAATGTCGTCGATTGTGAAGCTTTTGTTGTACTCTCCGACAAGGATGGGCAAGTTGGAAGCAAGTGCTCGCAATGTTTCCGCGTATTCCGTAGCTCGCTTGGATGCTTCGTTCATCCTATAGGGTTTGAACACTTGGATCGGGTTCGCCACGTCTTGCCAAACCGAGCTGAGCATTTCGTTGTTGTAATGTACAAGCTGAACCGTGTTTCTAGATGAAGTCGCGCCGACTCTTTCGGTCATCGGTTTTCCATGGGTATCGCCCAGGGCTTTGCGAAACGGCTTCAACATCTTCAAATGCACCTCGTGATCCCCCTGCATAGGTTTGATTGTGCCTACGATGATTTTGTTTACCACATAGCCTGAAAAGTCTCCGGTGATCGGATTGTAGTAACTTAGCTGACGGGAACAACGCTTGCAGGTTCGCTCGATCGCATCTCGCATCAAATCGATGGTCGAGGAATCGTGAATGCGACCACTGATTAGCCCGGAGCCCAACATACCGAGTCCATCGTACGTGATATCAAACTCGGGGAATTTCATATTTTTTATCAAGGAATCTTTGATCGCCTCGGCTCTCTTCACATTTTTTTCGACGGATTGCTCCATCGCATCCGATGAGTTGAACACGCCATAAATGGTGATATGCCAGTAATCCGAGTCACGCAGTTTGATGTTCTGCCATTCGCCAGGAAAGGCTGTCTGCATCTTCGCGTTCACATCGTGCACGTCCTTGCGGATTCGCCCCTTGATCGTCTCACTCAAAGTTCCGATGACCACGGTGCTTCCCGACTTTCCTACGTCATCTTTTTCTTTCGCTATAAGCTCGACCTGCGCCTTCAATCTGTTTTGAAAGTCTTTTTGTTTCCACATATCGCGAAACGAGTAATCCTCGTCTCGGTCGAATCGGACCCTCTCTGATACGGCTGAAGGTTGGGCAATGCGATGAGCGACGGTCGTTTCTCCGTCTCCTTCATCGGCCGCCTCTTTCATTTGAAACGCGCTTGCCGCCAATGCGATCTTCGCGTTCACAAACATATTTATACGGGCGAATGGTTCCGCGACCGCCGAGGCCTCCTTAAGTACGAGAGGAGACGACGAGTGATCATAACGTCTATTACGAGCGACATCCGTGAACCATCGAATAGCGCGAACACGAAACCGCTGCCGTTCGACTCATTTCTCTCAGCGTTATCATCTCGATCCCGACATTCCCAAATGACAGCGCGGCGCTCCGAAGTCCTAAATGAAACCGAACCCGAGTATTTCGAACGTGTTCTCGGCAAGCCTCCGCGCGCCGCGCAGATCGAAATGTTGCCATTCATCCGCGATCGCGTGATGACTCGCTCCGATAATAAGAAGGGAGTGTTGGAAGTCGGGACCGGTTGTGGAAAATCTCTTTTGGGTTTGTACGCAGGCGCCGTCGCGGCGCGCTCGAAGGTCGCGAGCAGGTTGGTGTACGTGTGCTCCAGCATCTCTCTGCAAACGCAATTGGCTCACGCTTGCAAGAGGTTGGGCGAGTATCCGTTCGACGGATCGGTACCGGACGGGTTTCGTTTTGTGTGCCAATTCGGACGCGGTAACTATTGGTGCGCGGATCGCGTGTTGGCGGCGCTGTCCTCGTGGACAAAACCCTCACGAGCAGGGTGCGAAGCGTTACCGCTGAAGTTAGCCGACATCGAGTCGGGTCTTTGGAAACGGTGGGAAAAGCGATATTTCGGAAAGAGGTGAGCGTATTCCGTATTCCACTCGACCGCGAATTCGTTCCGCTCACTTTCCATCGCTTCGCGCAGGACGAAACACGAACTGCTGTCGTGGGTGCGGATGCGGTGGCACGCGCTGGCGCGACGTCCCGAAATGGCTAATGACGGAAATGAGTTGGATCTATGGATTCTGGAACGGCTGCGCGCGGCGAGTGACGACGCCAACTCTTCGCCGTGCGCGTGTCTAAAATGCGAGTGGTACGAAAACGCGCTTCGCCAAGTTCGAGCGATCGTCGATGTCGGCGAAGCCGTTCGCGTGTCGCGGGAGGACGCGCTCGGGATCGTCGCGTTGCTGCAAGAATACGCGGGCGTCGCGTTAGCGAAAGCCCCGCCGGAAAGCGACTGCCACTTCGTTCCCGCTCGGACGACGTTTCGGTCGGATGAACGTGTGAAACGGCTGTCGGAGAACTCGGCAAACCGGCTTTGGGCGGCGATCACCGCCGATAGCAAAGAGTGCGACTGCCTGAAGAACGCGCGCGATCGACGCCGTTCGAAAAAAGGCGGTGGCGACTCGGACGATGATGCCTCCGGCGACGGTGACGACGACGACGGCGATGGCGACGAGTTTCGGAGAATCGAGGACGAGTTTCGGAGAGTTTCGGAGCATTCGGACGAGGTCGGGCTGCTATGCCCCGGGCGACGCATGTCGGTCGCGGCCAAAAAGTGTGCGGTGTACATCGTGAACAGCTCTTTCTTTTTTACGCTCGTCGCGCACGCGAGCGACGACGAGCGCGCGCCTCTGGGTACGTCTTTCGATCGCGTCGTGAGTTGTTCGCGTAACGATTTTTCGATCATCGCGTGACGATCGCCGATGCGTGTTCGCAGGCGATGATATCATCGTGTTCGATGAAGCGCATCTCGTCGCCGAAAAAGCGGCGGAACCTCTATGCTGTAATGAACGCCCGCCGAACATGAACGCGCGCCTCACGGAGGCGACGTTACGCGAATGGTCGGACAACGGCGCACCGCTACTGCGGAAAGGCAATTCGAGAGTCTCCGGATTGACGACCATATTCGACGCGCTGCTTGCGCCGAAGTGGAAGAAGGCGGCCGAGGAGGAGGGGCGACTCGCGTTCGACGACGGCGATGCGGGCGATTCGCGGAGCAAAGCCTCCGACGCCGCGATCGAGGAGTTGTTGCAAAGTCTGGAGGTCGCGCATTCGAAGCAGGCACGGAGCGCAGCCTTGGACGCGGCGAAGAGGTTGCGACACGCGCAACGGAGCCTACAAGACGCCGCCATCGAACTGGTGACCCGCGAACGCGAGTTGCTGACAGCCACGCGACGGAAGCCCGACGAGGACGAGGTGAGTTTGAAGAAAACGCGCGACCTCGCCTGGGAAAGCTTCCGCGCGACGTGCGACTCTCTGTTACCGAACGGGGACGACGCGTTCGCGATCGTGAGCACCTCGCGGAAAATTGCTCGTGACGATTGCGGTCATCATGTTTCTCGGGCGGACCCGAAACGCCGCAAACTCTCGGACGCGACCCGCTTCGCCGAAGTCGAGTCGGAGACGCCTTCGCGGATTGCGGCGAGAGCCATCGCCGACGCGGCGCTACCGCGACTCTCCGACACCGTCGCCGCGACGATCGCCGACTCGGACGCGAGCGCGGCGTTTCGGTTCGTGATGGAGGCGACTTGCGCGTTTCGACGCCGGGAGGCTTCACCCGCGACGCTTCCGCTTTTTGGGGACACGGTGACGCATCTCGCGACCACTTGCGATCGCGTTTCGACGACAATCGAAGTGGCTCGGCGCGCGACGCACCGAGCGACTTGGACGACGGCGAGTAATGACGACCGTCTGTATGTTCCGTTGATGACCGCGACCGGTATTCACTATCAAGAGTCGAGAGAGCTCGTCCGTCGACGCCTGAAAGAGGTGTGGGGCGCGCTCCGCGAAATGCCGATCATCTTTATGAGCGCCACGCTCCGCAACGCGAGCATCGGCACTTTCGACGACTTCTATCGAGACGTCGGTCTGACGATCGGCGAAACTCCCAACGCCGTCGCGAACTCGCCGTTCGATAGCTCCCGGATGGAGTTGCGCATTCCGCGGGGTATCGAGGCGTACGTTTCGCGTAAGCACGCGCGCGACGCGGTGTACGACAGCAAACGAGCCGCCGCGATTTTGGACTGCGTTCGCGAAAATTCACTCGCGAGTCTCGTCGTCGCTAACAGCATCGAGGAGAGGAACTGGATACGAAATCAACTCGAGCGAGCGTTACCGCCACGGGATGGCTACCGGCATATGGAATACGCAAAACCGGAGTACCACGAATTCGCGGAGAACGCGTCGCCGCGCGACCGTGTCGCTCGCGGCGTGATCATTTACGGCATGACGACCATGTACACGGGCGCGGATTTGCCCGGTAAAGTGGGGGCGGTGATCGTCACCCGCCCGTTGCGGGGCCGTCCAAACGATCCGGTGTCTCAATACTCGAAAAAGCACTGCGCTTTCGCCTACAACTACAACTACGATAACGATCGTAAACTCGTGCAGGCCGCCGGGCGCCTCATGCGCACGGAGAGTGACGTCGGCGGAGTGGTGCTATTGTGCGCGCACGACTCGAAATATCTAAACGTGCTTCGGCTTTACCACCCAAAAGCGAAAGTGCGGTCGTGAATACAAATCATCGTCGGTGACGACGCGCTCTGTGTATGTATATTTGTATATAAACGCATGAAGGCCGTATCGACTCGTGAAGTACGTAACTATGTCGGCGTGCGCCGTGTCACACGCCGAGCAGCCCCGCGACAACGGTTTACTCTTGAATTCCAAACCAACCACCGAGGCGAACGCGTTGCGCTCCACCGCTGCGGCGCTAGGATTCGCCGGTACCTCCTTATCACCCGTGAACATTCGCAATTTGCGAAGCGGAAAAACCCGACAACCGTATGCTCGTAACGGCGCGCACGCGACTTCGAATTTCCGACAGAAAGCAAACTTCTCCACCAAGGGCAGGTCGTTTAATAATGCGAGCGGTGCAACTCATCGGGCGAACGCCCTGTCAGAATCGTTCACGCTGAACACCGACGCTAAGAAAGCGAGCACGGATGGACTCGACAATCAAAATATTGGCGCGTTAAGAGTCGAGAATCCCTCTTTCTCGACACTCTCGGCGATTTACGATACGGATAAATTGGTTCAGATGTTGCTGGAGCACATTAAGGAACTTTTAACGCTCGTGGAAGAGAATATGCGACTGAAAAACGCCACGTGTTTGGCTTCTTACAATATGCTGAAGGCGGTTGTGTTTCATTCGGCGCAAAGCGACCCCCGAAAAGCAGCGGGAAAACTGTTCATCGAAATGACCATGGCGGGGTTGGATGCGTATTTAAAAGTGGGTAAACGAGCCAAACTCAAAAACCTACGACACTTTGTTAAAATCGAAAACAAAGACGGAAACAATTTCGAATGGGCGGCGAATGAACTTCAAACGATTATCGCCAACCGCGCGGCGGGCTCGCCGATCGCCTCGCGAACGGGTTCGACGACGGAGCGAGAAAAGCTTATCAAGAAAACGTTCTTAATCGCGCTCGCCATCATCACGGACATGATGTTCATCATTTCCAACCTCAAAGAGAACGGCGTTCTTTTCGAAAGCATCGACGGTTTGGCTTCCCTCTGTTTCGATATTTTCGTGTGCGGCGAGTTCGAGAACGATACGCCCGACGAGCGCGTTACACGTATCGACAACGCGGTTCTTAGAGTAGGCGGCAACTTGTTCGGCGCGGCCGGCATGAGCATACTCAAACAGCCTTTCGAAAACGCGGTTCGTCTTTTCGCGGCGCGGGGTTTGTATGGAAACGGTTTGAAACTCGAACGCTTAGAATCGGAATGAGTGCGCCTTTATTGGCAACATTTTTGCAACTATCGACGGCTGCTTTGGTTGTTGTCCGCGTGACGACGACGCCGTATCATGATTAAAAGAGTCCGATGATTAAAAGATTCCTATGATCAAAAGATTCCAATGGAATCTTTGTTCCACCACCACCACTGCGACGACGACCACCACCACCGCGACGACGACCACCACCGCGGCAACGTCAACCACGACGGCAACGTCGAAGCTCCGCTTCCATCGAAGAAACGGACCGATTTTTGCGGCGCACCAAGCGTATCGGTCGCGCGGCAGCACGATTTGACACTTGAACTTCGCGGATCTTTAACCGCGGGTTTTCGCGGTAGTTTTACGAGGAATCGGCGCAAATCTAGAGCTCTATGTCATACGATAGCTAAACTTTGAACATCATATACATACGTTATTCTTGCATAGGAACGGGGTCGTCGACCAAGCCCCGAGCGAACGGGTTTGTTTCTGCATTTCTGAACTTCCAATCCTCGAAATCCCGTTTTGCGATTTCGTTTGCGTTGACCGTGTTGTAAACGTTGATCCCATGACCGTACATCTCTTCTTTATCGATATCATGCGCGTAAGTATTTATAAACCGTGTTTTAACAAATTTTGTAACCGTATCCCAATGCGTACGTTTAATATCACTAACGAACCAAGCAGATGGAACCTTCTCGATGCTGGCCATCAATTCCCCCACATCCTTTACAGTGCTGCGGCCGATAGGTAATCGTTCCTTGGCATCGTCGTTAACGTCTTCATGGCAGACGTGGGATCTGAGTTTCTCGAAGCTATTCAACGGCGACTGTATGAATTCGTTTATTTTATCCTGGTAAACTTTGTATTCCGAAAATTTCAGCGTCGACTCGCCCTTCGTTTTAAAGCCGAGTATTCCGTACGTGGACGTTCCGGTAATTAGGTACGAATTAAACGGGGTATTTTCTACTTCGATAGTAATTTCTCTACCTGCTCCGATGGGTTTTATAGCATCGTTGACACGAAATAAGAACCATCGAATAAACTGAAGATATTCGCTGACCAGAACGAGATTTTCTTCGTTGACCAATTGTGTATCAAAAAACTCTGCAACCTGCGCTAGAATAGGCTTTTGCTCGATCGTTTTTTCGTCGACGGTCTGTTCTATGTCCGTTGAAAAACAGAGTCTGTCTCCCCCAATCTTATGATTTACGGCAATTTGGAAGCACGGCAGCTTATCATCGGATTCGATAATATCTTCTAGTGACACATGAATCTCAAATTCTGGATTCACGCCGTTACGTGAAAAGATTTGCGAGGGAAAGGGCCTTCTAAAGAAAAGTGTAGAGTACTGTAGAGTACCCGGCTGTAGAGTACGAAAATGTTTTACAAAAGCTTCAAAATTTGCAAACTCATGATACAAAAAGTCGTTTCGACAATTTTCGTCCGACACGCCTCTAATAAGCTTGAACATTTCGGTAAATTCTCGTCTGAAAGCTATGTTATTAGTTTTGTCGTGGTGCGCGTCGCTCTGCGTTATCTCATTTTGTATCGCGTCAGCAAGCTTTTTGTCGAACATCTCACCAAATTTCTGAAGTTGCGTATTATGCCATTCGACATCGTTACACTTTTCGCCGCATGTTTCTAATTTGGACGAAACATCTATATGTGTTGCTGTATGAAATTCATCCTGCTTTATTTCGTTTTCTAAAAAATGTACAACATACTTTGGTTTCGTTGAGCATTTGGTTATTCGAGTTTCCTTAACTTCACCGAGTTTTTCGAGATATGCAGTAATAAATTTCCATGGTATCACGACGGTTGATGTATTTGATGTCGCACTGCTTCTGCTTCTTTTTGTACCATAGAGCATGATTGTCGACATGTTTGTAACCGCACGCAAATACGCTCGGAGCGCGCTTGGTAAATCGGGGTCGCGATACGCAAACGTACGGAGAGACGAGTGTATTTATAACAAAGCATATTTAAACAGCATCCACCGCGCTCACCCCGTCGTCGGCGGGGTCAACCCTGCCGAAGGCGCAATACATACATCGATGATGCCGGTCAAGAACCTCGCGAACACCGAGCACGCCTTCGCATCGCGGGTAACGACGACGGCGACGTGGACGCGCCGCCGTTGGCGATCGTCGTCGTCGTCACCGACGCGGCGAGGTGATGAGGAGGACGTTCGTTTCCGCCGGTCGCGCGTAGTTTCGCCGATTGTTTGCGACGTTGCCATTTTTCTCACCTCGGCGGACGACTTTCAGCTAAAAATGCGCGTAATTATGCGCCATCGCCTGCGAATACCTTTATTTATTGAATGACCACGGACGCGATTCCGACCTTCGCGAGACCGCGATCCCACGCCCCCACGATCTCGCAACAGAACCGAATACGCCCGTTCTTCTCTCGTATAAAAATGTGCGATGATGTACAGAAAATTGAACTTCACGAAGGGTTCGACCGGTAACCCGCATGCTTAAGCTTACCCCTATGGGAAGCGGGGGGTCACTTGACATGCATATGTTGGGTTCGAAGAAAATACAAACATGCAGATGATAAGTGTCGATCGTGAAAACTATCGATAGATGACACACGGCGAGACGAGTTCATTCGCCGTAACTCGCATACTCGAGAGTTACCCCGTGGAATGGTGCATTTACGTTTGTTTGAACGAACCTACGGTTGACCAGACCCTCATAGCAAAGCTAAAGCCGGTGATCATACGATGTTATGCACGATCCGTACACCGAGACGCACTTTAAATGATTTCCCGTTGATTTTCTTGGTAGCTACAGGCAGTTTCATCGCGGACAAGTGAAGTCCAAACTTTGCTTGTGAAATGCCAACCCGTCCACGTTTCGAATCGCTGTAAAATCTGAATAGACTCTCGGACTTGACGAACCACTCGTTTTCGTCACCGGCAGCCTGTTTCAGAGCGGTCCAGTTCCATTTCCAATCCGCTTTGCCGTTCGCAGTCCGGGTCGAAGTTCCGAAGTCTGCGTATACGTCGCCTTCGTAAACTTCGTAATTCGCACGAATCCAGCTACCTAAACTCGTGCGAGACTGCTGATGCCGATTGACGTCGCCGTTGATGTTGCTGCCGTCGTCGTTGTTGTATACGTTGTTTGTGATGTTTTGCACCAGGATCGCTCTGAGATATTTCGCGAGGTACTCGTCTAATTTGGCGACCGGTGTCGTTGTCATCTCGGGAGCGTGGTGCGAACATGCGGGATCGTTGCACGTGTTCGCGAGAATCCGATTGTCGGTGGTGTAATAGGTTGAGATAAACTTGCCATTCTCGTCGCACCTACGGCGCATCTCTTTGCGGGGAGTCATCGCGATCATCCAATCATCAGGGAAAAATGTTCCATCACCGCGTTTGCGTTTGTTCACCGTCATCGTGTACGGTCGTTCGCACGCCGGTCGACCTGCTTTGCTCGCGCACAAGTCGGTGAGCAGCTCGTGGAGTACGGGGTGCTTGAGGCCGTCGTCTTCCATAACATCGTCGCGATCGCCAACTTCGCCATTATCAACGGCGACCTCGTCGCTCTCACCGACCCCGAGAGATCCCGCCCCGACTGCTTCGTCGTCATTCCGTTCATCGCCGTGGACCGCGGTGAGATCGGAGAGCATGCGACGTTTCGTGGCTTTGAGCAGATTCTCACGTCGCCGATCGTATCCGATATAAATGACATGCACCCCATCCTCTTTCTCCGCGAGGGTGGGAGTGGCGATGGCGTGTAGAAGAGTCTGTGTCAATTCGGTTTCTCGATGCGGATGATCCCACATCGGATTGAAGCGCACGATGATCATACCGACGTCGGGACGTTGGTCGTGAAGCTGCTGTTGACGACGAATCTCGCATGTGACCTCGTATGTGCGATGGCATCGTTCATCGACTTCCAATACGACGGTGTGCTCCGGCAACACGTACGTGAAATCGGGACAGTATCGCGGAACACGGTCGCATACGTCCGCCGTTCTATCGCCGATGGGCTCGTCGTGATACGAATATTGCGCGAGACGCTCGTCGGAGTCGAGCCACGCTTTGACCATAGCTTCGTGTTTCTTACGCGTGCGGTAGTAGTCGCTGCACGTTTTACAGACGGTATTCTTCGCGGCGACAGGAAACAATCGACAGATGCTGCAAAACCAACCTCCGCCATGTTCGCGACATCGACGAGAATTGGCCCCGCATCTCGCGGGGCGTTTATCGCAACCGAGCGCGTCACAAGTGGTGACCATAGCGGCTGGTATTTTCCGTCGATGATACACTCGGTGAACGACCGTGGACGATGAGTGTCGAGATGACGAGCGTTAACTTCAGTAACGGTCGCGTTTCGAATTCATCAGCGGTCGACGAGCGGATACCATCTGTTCACACTGTTAAGTGTTACATCTAAATAAATCGTGCAACGCCGACGCGGGACCGTTCCATGAAACGGTGATCGCGCGACGATGCGTGGGAATTGCAATCGGTCATACTGATGATAGATACTGTTGAGAGTGCAGACAGTGACAATTAGACGGCTATCGGTCATATCGCGAGTGTGTACAGTACGGCGACTCTCGACAATGATCTATCATTAGATGTAAATCGGTCGATGTCTTTCATGTAGGAGTTGTGAAAAAAACTCTTACCACCTACCCGACACTGTTAAGAGTAGGTGCTTTTGAAAACCCCCGCCGGTCCGACATTCTGACGCCGCGCTTTCCCGTACTGTGAATTGCATCGATGTCTTTCATGTAGGAGTTGTGAAAAAAACTCTTACCACCTACCCGACACTGTTAAGAGTAGGTGCTTTTGAAAACCCTCGCCGGTCCGACATTCTGACGCCGCGCTTTCCCGTACTGTGAATTGCATCGATGTCTTTCATGTAGGAGTTGTGAAAAAAACTCTTACCACCTACCCGACACTGTTAAGAGTAGGTGCTTTTGAAAACCCTCGCCGGTCCGACATTCTGACGCCGCGCTTTCCCGTACTGTGAATTGCATCGATGTCTTTCATGTAGGAGTTGCGAAAAAAACTCTTACCACCTACCCGACACTGTTAAGAGTAGGTGCTTTTGAAAACCCTCGCCGGTCCGACATTCTGACGCCGCGCTTTCCCGTACTGTGAATTGCATCGATGTCTTTCATGTAGGAGTTGTGAAAAAAACTCTTACCACCTACCCGACACTGTTAAGAGTAGGTGCTTTGAAAACCCCCACCGGTCCGACATTCTGACGCCGCTTCCGTACTGTGAATTGCATCGATGTCTTTCATGTAGGAGTTGCGAAAAAAACTCTTACCACCTACCCGACACTGTTAAGAGTAGGTGCTTTTGAAAACCCTCGCCGGTCCAACATTCTGACGCCGCGCTTTCCCGTACTGTGAATTGCATCGATGTCTTTCATGTAGGAGTTGTGAAAAAAACTCTTACCACCTACCCGACACTGTTAAGAGTAGGTGCTTTTGAAAACCCTCGCCGGTCCGACATTCTGACGCCGCGCTTTCCCGTACTGTGAATTGCATCGATGTCTTTCATGTAGGAGTTGTGAAAAAAACTCTTACCACCTACCCGACACTGTTAAGAGTAGGTGCTTTTGAAAACCCTCGCCGGTCCGACATTCTGACGCCGCGCTTTCCCGTACTGTGAATTGCATCGACGTCGACCAGGTAGAATTGCAATCGGTCATACTGATGATAAATGCCATAATAATGTCGTATCGTCATACTCGCATACATCTATAGTTAAAAGGTACATCGGTCAATGTCTTTCTTGGAGGAGTTTAATGTAAAAGGTCCTACCGCCTACTCGACACTGTTAAGAGTAGGTGCTTTTGAAAAACCTTACCGGTCCGACAATCTGACACCGCACTTTCCCGGGTTGTGATTGCATCATCAATAGTGGTTGTGGACGATCCGCAAACCCACGCGAACCTGAAACACCTGCCCACCGACTTTCTTGCTCGTGCTTGCCAACTTCATAGAGGTTAGTTGTCTACCGAAACTCGACTTCGACATTCCTGCGCATCCACCCTTGAAGTTGTTGTAAAAAGTGAACAGGTTTTCGAACTTAACGAACCACTCGCTACCGTTACCGGCAGCTTGCTTCAGCGCACTCCAGTTCCATTTCCAATCCTCTTTGCCGTTTGCAGTCCGGGTCAGAGTTCCGAAGTCTTCGTATACGTCGCCTTCGTAAACCTCGTAATTCGCACGAATCCAACTTTCTACACTGGTTTCGTCAACCTCGTACGCTTCCGAAATCTCTCGCTTCATCACGGCGGGAACGAGTTGTCGCAGAGATGTATCGGGAGAGGCGCTCTGATAAATTTTCATAAACATCCAAACTGTGGCAAGCTGTACATCTTCGCGAGCGGTCCAATCAAAGATCCCATCATCTCTCCGGAAATGAGTGGCGGAATCGAACTCGAGATCGCGGGTGCTTGTCCGATCCGCTCGCGCCACGATGGTGCGTGTCGCCATACCGCTGTCGAAGGGAACGATGGGCCCCACGTCGTTGACGGTGGCACACAGAAAGGAACGCACGGCACCGTGGAAAGATAAATTACCTCCCATCTTGCCGAATGCCTCTCGAGCGCGCAAGCGATCGGCTGCACCCCCCGTAATCGACTTGATCAAGTTTCCGTCCATAGGGGCCAATCCACCGCCATTACCGAACTTGCCTTTCGCACCCGATGGGGTTGGCTTCCTCTCGGCGCTGAAACATATCCGCTTGAGAGCCATGCTCACGATGAACCCCAAATCGCGTTCGGGAGAATCGTCCCTCTTCTTCATACTGAAGCAATTTGCGTTGAAATCGCCGATCAGGTCGAGTCCGTAGGTCTTGGTGATAAGGTTGACCATAGCACCTTTACCGCAATCGCCATCGCCCACGAGCCAGCATATGCGCTTTGTGTGTTCGCCCGCTAGCGCGATGGCGAGCATCTCCAAGAAAAATGCACGTTTTTCGCTGTCGACGAACATGGTCGTGAAAATCTTCTCCTCGATTTCCTTTGCCAGCTCCGAACGATCGATCGAAGGATCGAATGACATCGGTACCGCGGCCATAAAACGATATGTTGGGTCGAAAGGCAGTATGCACCCCGCTCGAATATCCAACACGCCATTTTCGAATAGAAGAAATCCTCGCTGATTCGCACCAAAATCGTCGAATTGGGCATGCTTTGGTGCCATACTTCGGATGCGAGGGTACGTTCTGTTGAAGATGGTGGTGAAAGAGCACTTCCCCGAGGGTCGAGCAACCTCCCACTGGGCGCTCGTCAGCATCATGAGTGTTTCGTGATCCTCTTTGTCCGTGAGCCATACACCCGAGTTGTTGTCGTACATGATCAAGCCAAACTCCTTCGTTCGGAACACTGAATCGACGTGCGTTTCGAGAAAAGCTTTCGCATTTTCCACGTCCCAATGAGGTTGGCAATCTCCGGTATCGATCGAGCGAGTGAGAGACTGCTGATTGACATTGATGGTGCCGTTGTTGGTGCTGCCGCTGAAGTTGTTGTTGTACACGTTGTTCGTGATGTTTTGCACCAGGTTCGCTTTGAGATATTTCGCGAGGTACTCGTCCAACTTGGCGACTGGTATCATCAACTCGGGCGCATGGTACGGACATGCGGGGTCGTTGCACGTGTCCGCGAGAATCCGATTGTCGGTGGTGTAATACGTCGAAATGAATTTACCATTCTCGTCGCACTTTCGGCGCCTCTCGGTGCAGGGGGTCAACGCGACCATCCACTCACCGGGGAAAAATGTCCCGTCGTCGCGCTTGCGTTTGTTCACCGTCATCGTGTACGGCTGTTCCAGCGGAGTTCGCTTAGCTTTGATCGCGCACAAGTCGGTGAACAACGCGAGATGCTTGCTGTCTTTGACACCGTCGTTTTCGATAACATCGTTCCGAACGGCATCTTCGTCATCAGCAGCGGTTGTATCGTCGTCGATGGGCTGTGATGAATGCACCGAACGCGATTCGGCTACCGGTTGTTCGACGAGGTTCTTCGGCACCGCACCGCGCCTCCTCGTACGGCAGTTCGGATGATACTTCGAGTGTTTCGGTTTTTTGGCGGGCCGGGCACGCTCGTCCGAAGGAACTTCCTCGGGCCGGCTTCGATATCGCGAGTGAGGAGAAGGATCTCGGACTGCGGTGGCGCGCGCGTTGATGGTGTTTCGTGCGAGAGTGTCGACGACATCGTCGTCAACGTCGTCGTCAACGTCGTCGTCAACGCGCGCGGGTGCCGAGAAAGCAGTCGCCAAGGTGGACACAGCCCGGTTTTCGTCGTCTTCGTCCGTCGCGTCTGTCACCTCCACGAAGTTTCCCGTCGCGTCCACGATGTACTTCGTCGTCGTCACCAGCGGTTCGTCGTCGTCCGTCTCGCACTCTCCGTAGTCTTCGGGCGTACCGCCTTGTCGCGCGGCGCGGGAATTTTCGTACGATAGCGGCGACAGGTCCAACTTCACTTTCATCTCGTCCGGGGTGACGAAAGTTCACGGTTTCGTGGACGGTCGAGTGTGGATGTCGAGTGTTGAGATACGAAGTTCGAATGGCGGCAACGCTTCGAATAACGGGATGTGAAATGTTCGCGTGCCGGTTCGATGATGGGTGATTAAAAACACCAAAGAGTTCAGCGACAAATTCTTGCAGTTGTTGGAAGAATGTCTAAAATTTTCGGTAACCGAAGATTCAATAAATGTGCACGAGACCGATGGGGAAATTCCTCGTGAATCCCAGGGCTCCGGTTCGCGGTACAGTACGCGTCTTTGGAAATGAACACACTTCCGATGCCCCGAAATTGTTCGACGTTTCGAGACGATACTCGCCGGTTAAATGATCACGCCGATTTCCATTTTGAGTGCCACGGCAAATATATAACAGTGAAATAGCAGTAGACAATTACCGAACGATGCCGTGTCGTACAACTCGCTGTGTCGGGATGGACCGGGTCGTGAATGTACTCGAGATACCCGCCGCGCGAGATGCGCATTGACATATCCATTCACAACCGGATGAAGAGCGACGCCGCCGCCGGTGTCGTTATCGGTCGCCACCGCAAACACGAATGGTGACAGTGCTATTATCAGTATCAGAACACGAAAAGTAACGCGGAACATGTTCGCGATGCGTACAACGTACAATACTTGCGATCGCCGCACAAAAAAAAAAGAGTCGATTAAAAACACGAGTCCGGCATCACTCGCCGTCCACATAGTCGGTTGCAACTTACGCCGCTTCACCATTATTTTTGTGTACCGAGTGCACGAGAAGAGGATCTCGAAGTTACAGATCACAGCGTGAGATATAAGCGATTTAAGTATGTGCTTACAGTATAACTTTTCAATGTCGTAAAGTTTGTTGACGACGCCTTCTATCATCATCTCGGCATTGACTTACAAAGTACTTATCGTCTTCGTCGCTAAGCATGGCCGCTATCTCGCGGGGCGTTTATCGCAACCGAGCGCGTCACAAGTGGTGACCATAGCGGCTGGTATTTTCCGTCGATGATACACTCGGTGAACGACCGTGGACGATGAGTGTCGAGATGACGAGCGTTAACTTCAGTAACGGTCGCGTTTCGAATTCATCAGCGGTCGACGAGCGGATACCATATGTTCACACTGTTAAGTGTTACATCTAAATAAATCGTGCAACGCCGACGCGGGACCGTTCCATGAAACGGTGATCGCGCGACGATGCGTGGGAATTGCAATCGGTCATACTGATGATAGATACTGTTGAGAGTGCAGACAGTGACAATTAGACGGCTATCGGTCATATCGCGAGTGTGTACAGTACGGCGACTCTCGACAATGATCTATCATTAGATGTAAATCGGTCGATGTCTTTCATGTAGGAGTTGTGAAAAAAACTCTTACCACCTACCCGACACTGTTAAGAGTAGGTGCTTTTGAAAACCCCCGCCGGTCCGACATTCTGACGCCGCGCTTTCCCGTACTGTGAATTGCATCGATGTCTTTCATGTAGGAGTTGTGAAAAAAACTCTTACCACCTACCCGACACTGTTAAGAGTAGGTGCTTTTGAAAACCCTCGCCGGTCCGACATTCTGACGCCGCGCTTTCCCGTACTGTGAATTGCATCGATGTCTTTCATGTAGGAGTTGTGAAAAAAACTCTTACCACCTACCCGACACTGTTAAGAGTAGGTGCTTTTGAAAACCCTCGCCGGTCCGACATTCTGACGCCGCGCTTTCCCGTACTGTGAATTGCATCGACGTCGACCAGGTAGAATTGCAATCGGTCATACTGATGATAAATGCCATAATAATGTCGTATCGTCATACTCGCATACATCTATAGTTAGAAGGTACATCGGTCAATGTCTTTCTTGGAGGAGTTTAATGTAAAAGGTCCTACCGCCTACTCGACACTGTTAAGAGTAGGTGCTTTTGAAAAACCTTACCGGTCCGACAATCTGACACCGCACTTTCCCGGGTTGTGATTGCATCATCAATAGTGGTTGTGGACGATCCGCAAACCCACGCGAACCTGAAACACCTGCCCACCGACTTTCTTGCTCGTGCTTGCCAACTGCATAGAGGTTAGTTGTCTGCCGAAACTCGACTTCGACATTCCTGCGTGAGATGGACTTGTACGGCATGCATGCGTGTGATATCTCGTGAAAAGGGGGCAAATTTTGGATGGCTAGCGAGCTTAAACGAGATCGCGCGAGAAGGGCATCCTTGTCCCGACAGACCTTACTTTTCAACTCGGATTCCTATATGGCAGGATTTTGTATACAACACCGCGGGACATCTGTGCGGCTTCCTTTTGAACTGCGCACGACACGAGGTTGAGCGACGTCGTCAGACTCGCGCCGAAATTTGCAAATTGCAGTCATCGTAATATTTAAACATACAATATACGCAAGTTGTACGGTTTGCTAAAAAATACCACGACTCTCTTCGTATCTCCGGCGCAGCATATTCCGTACGGCGAAAAGTTCCGAAAGACGTGCCCGTTTATTGGCGGGATTCATCTCCGAACTCACACGTTTACGATACTGCTCCCCGGCGTACCGCCCGAGGCGTTCCGCTCTCTCTAAGTGCACGGCCAGGGTGGTCCGCTCTTTGTAGTCTTTTACGGCGGTGTTCCGCGATACCTCCGTCGATCCCGCGATGATCGTTTCCTGCGTGCGCGCGCGTTCACAATTTCAAACACCGGCCTCGGTCGAAAAACACACCGGCCGCCGAATTTAGTTAATACTCACCGGCGACTCGTCGTCGTCAATCGAGCTGTGAATCGACATTGCGGGAGATGCTTCTTTTTCTTACGGGGACGCGGATGCTATCGGGCGATTCTTTCTGAATGAAGTTATGTGAGTTCTGAGCCGTTTAAAGTATACATCACTCCGAAACTCAATTTCGCGACCACAAACAAGATCGCGCGACGCTTCACGCTCTCGTTAAGAAGACCGCGTCGACCCGTTTCGCCATTTTACCGAATTACGATATGACGACGCGGCCTGCAACACGAACATCGACGACGGACACCCGTACGCTCGCCGCTCTGAACTTGGTGGTCGACCGAATGCAAATGCTCCGCGTGAGCTTCACCGACGCGAAAGTCGCGTATTCGCCGTACGCTCGCCTGCATGACTCCGCGGAGCTCGCGGCGCTGGCCACCGCGTTGGGCGCGTCGCGCGCGTTAGCGACCGAACATCGCCTCTTCACGAATGAACGCGCGCACCTCACCGAATGGAATCATTACGCCGTAACGCAAGCGCCGTCCGACGTTTTCGTGTCACGCCGCGGCAAAAACACGTCGCCCGCGGAGTGGTTCCTCGCGCACCTCGGCGACGTGCGGCGGTGTACGCGAATCTTGGACATCTCCGATATGCCCGACGACGCGGTGTCCGTGAATGCCGCGAGTGGCCTCATCGACGGTTTGCCTTCGCTGCATCATCTGGCGCTGGAGCGGGTACCGGCCTTGCGCGCCATGCGCGTACCGCATTTACGATCGCTGGCCGTGGTGGATGCCCCGGTCGTCCCCATCGCCGACTTGAGCGCGTTGCGGCATCTGACCGTTCTACATCTTCGGGGCGCGCGATTGGGAAACGACGCGCGACCTCCGCCGGAGCTACGCGTCGTCAGCATCATCGACACATTCGCCGACGGCTTTGGGTTCTATGCGGCGTTGGGTCACCTCGTCCATCTTCGCGTCGCGTTGCTGCACGGGTGCTTGGAGCTTCTGACTCACGATGAAGCGCGGGAGTTCGCGACGACGACCAGCTTCGTCGAGTGCGCGCAATTGCGTTGCGTGAGCATAATGAATATGCAACTCGAAAATCACGTGAAGGCTGGCAGAACTAGTTTGCAGGAGCAGTTCGTCATGTACTTGGGGGGGATATCGATGCCTCAATCCGCGGAGCTCCGCTTAACGGTACGAGCGGAAAATATGGCGATATCGAACGTGCCTCGCGTATTATCGCGCTACGGAGTCTCGAGGTTCGAAGACCCCTGTCGCACCGACGACGACGACGATCCGCAGATCGTTCGTTCGTTGATCGCGCTCGCGGGCATTTAAAGAGTGTGTAATGCTACAGACTCGCGTTGCGTGCTTTTGGTGATTGTATTTTTTGTCGTCGATTTCGCGAAATATCACCCATGTTCGATTCGGGCTTCTATCGAGCTCCGCTAAAGATGCGAACCCGCTTCACCCCCCGGTGAATATCGAAATTATATTAGAATATCATCTCAATCTCAAAATACACGTAAATAATTATCGCGCACCGCGCGTCGCGCTAACGTTCCGCGAGCGTCGTCAAAACGCTGGGATGTCATTGGAAGATTGTAACCCGTCCGGCTTTAATCATCGGATTCTTCGTCCATTTCATCCTCAGCGGACCCTAACTTATAATGTAATCGGATATCTTCCGCCTTTTCGGGTGGTAACAGTTGGAGCGCGATCTCTAATCTGGTCTTGGCTTCTTTCCCGATCGCTGCGTCCCACCGCCCCGTTTCACTGCTAATTTTGCATTCTGTTTTTACTACGTTAATAAAATCTTTTTCCGAAATGATAAATTCACGCAAGTAGTTTCGAAACGCATTTTTTAAAAATCTGGTCTTTTCCAAATCGTCGGGATAATACAGTTTCATGAATCTGCTTCGAAAAAACATCGAAATAAATTGACGCTTATTGACTCTGCCTTTGCTCAACATAATATTAGCTAGTTCCCTTTTAACCGACTTCCAGGCAGCGATGAATTCATCTTCGCGCTGTGGTGTGGTTCCAGGCAACGGTGAATACATCTTCGTGCTTTTTGGCATCATCGACGTCGACATGTCGTTTGCTGTGCGTATAACCAATCGCGCGTGGATGTGTAGACGTATCGGCGTGTGTGTATCCGCGTATGTATACTCATACGCTGTTTGGTGTTAAGATACGAGTGGGAGAACCCGATTCGAGATTTGGCAAAATTCCACCTTCGCGGACGTATCTCGGCGCCGACGCTCGCGGCGTAATCATTTACGGCACACGACAGCCATGTACACGTCGATGAACGCTCGAATACGCGCGTATCGCGGGAAGACGGTCGCTTAGAGTCCGTGGAATCTACTAGAGAGGGGACGACGAGCGTTCGCACCGTGCATCACGGAACCGCTGCCGTTCGACTCGATTCTCCCCGCGATATTATCTCGATCCCGACATATTCCCAAATGACGACGCGGCTCCCCGAAGTCCTAAAGGAAACCGAACCCGAGTATTTCGAGCGTGTTCTCGGCAAGCCTCCGCGCGCCGCGCAGATCGAAATATTGCCATTCATCCGCGATCGCGTGATGACTCGCTCCGATAATAAGGGAGTGTTAGAGGTCGGGACCGGTTGTGGAAAAACTCTTTTGGGATTGTACGCGGGCGCCGTCGCGGCGCGCTCGAAGGTCGCGAACAGGTTGGTGTACGTGTGCTCCAGCATTTCTTTACAGACGCAATTGGCTCACGCTTGCAAAAAGTTAGGCGAGTATCCGATCGACGAATCGGTACCGGACGGGTCTCGTTTTGTGTGCCAATTCGGGCGCGGTAACTACTGGTGCGCGGATCGCGTATTGTGGGCACTGTGCTCGCGGACAATACCCTCGCCGACGATACCTTCGCAAACGGGATGCGAAGCGGTACCGCAAAGGTTGGCCGACATCGACTCGGATCTTTGGAAACGGTGGAAAAAACGATACTTCGGAGAGAGGTGAGTGAGTGAGTGATCCGCGCAATGATTCGATCGCGAAATCGTTCCACTCAGTTTCCATCGCTTTGCGCAGGACGAAACACGAACTGCTGTCGTGGGTGCGGATGCGGTGGCATGCGCTGGCGCGACGTCCCGAAATGGCTCACGACAGAAATGAAATGGATCTGTGGATTCTGAAACGGCTGCGCGCGGCGAGTGACGACGCCAATTCTTCGCCGTGCGCGTGTCTGAAATGCGAGTGGTACGATACCGCGCTCGACCAAGTGCGAGCGATCGTCGACGTCGGGGAAGCCTTTCGTGTATCGCGGGAGGATGCGCTCGGGGTCGTCGCGTTGCTGCAAGGAGGATGATCGCGGAAGCGACGGTCGCCTCCGCGATGTATCGCCGATCGGCGCATCAAAAAGAGCTCCGGTCTCTCGACATTCACATATCTCATCTTCCACGACGATGGCGCGCTTTAACAGCGCGAACCTGATCGAGTTACGCCGGGTAATCGGATCGAACGTGCGCGTTCCGGAGTTTTGCTTCAATGGCACCTCCAACAAAGATACGGGCGTGAGCGTCGACGCGCGTATCGTCGATTTGAGTATCGTGATCGCAAAGCGGTCTTCCGAAAAAGCGTACGCGCTGATTTCGGTACAGTGCGCGGATGACGACCGGGTGTATCAATTACCCGCTTGGACGCTATTCGTGATACCGAGCAACGCCGCGGCTCTGTTCGTGCCGGAGATATGCCTTCGCGACGAGAGGCTCTATCAACCCGGATACGCGCGTAACGCAATCTTTTCCAAACTTTGCAAATCCGTCGGCGTAAAAACGGCGCTGGTGCTGGACGGGGCCAGCGGCAACACGGCTCGCATGCTGCACTCGCACGTGCCGACGGTGTATCAAGCGAACAACGACGCCACGGCGCTTCTGGCTCTGACTGCGCAAGGGTACGTGCCGCTGCATGTTCCGATGTGCGGCCGTGTCGGACCATCGGGCGCGCGACCTCGCGTTTCCGGCGTGTACCAAATGTTACATCGCGCGTACACAAAACCGAGGTCGCTGACCAACGAAGCGCGCCGGGCCGCGACGGAAGCGGAGGCGATGGCTTTGGATATCTTCGGTGCCTGGATCACGCCGGCGTACGATGACGTGCTGTTGGCGATGGCCACGCGAAAACCGCGCCCCGTCGAGGTGGTGCTCATCACGTACTGCACTCGAAATAGCTACGCGAGGCCGCGAATACCGCCGCAATACGTCGAGGCGTACGCTTCGGGAAGAGGTAAGGATTTTACCCATCGGGTCGGCCGTAAACGCTTTCAAACCTCTCGCGGATTGTTTTTTCAAGGTTGACCGACGAACGTTTTTTTACGCGCAGGAACTATGCGATGGATGATTCTCACGCGACGGTCCAGCCTGCGCGCGCGAGACGTAGACACCGCGACGGACACCGCGTGCGCTGTCTGTCGCGCGACGTGGTGGGAACGCGGTGACGAGATGCTGCTCTGCGACGGATGCGACGCCGGATGGCACCTTTCTTGTTTGACGCCGACATTGAATGCCGTACCGCGAGGCGAGTGGCATTGTCCGAACTGCCTCGATCTAAAGCGCCGAGAGCAGCGAACGAAGCGAACTCTTCACCGCCCTCGCGACGCCCCGATCAGAAAACGGCGACCGCCGCATCAATATTACCATGAAAGAACGAGAGCCTCTCGGACCCAAGACTGCCGATGACCCCTCGTGTTTTTTCGAACAATATTCGCGATTGCAAGACACTGGCGTCGAATCGGTGAATTTTTATTATTATTAGACATTCTCCATATTCAGCCTACAAAGATAGTATAACGGAGACGGGATGAAGGTTCGGGTCGTCGACTTCACATTTTTTACCCCTGCATGGGCCGAACGTCGGTATTTTGAAAAGAGGCTTTCGGTCCCCGTCGTATACAAGGCACATCGAACTATGTATACCGAGATCGATCGCGACATTACCATGCCTATATTAATATTATTTTCAGCTCGAAAATTCGTCAACCGTCTGTACCCATCGTCGCAACTCCACTACTAGCGTTGAGTGACTTCGACAGTATAAATAAACTCGAAGAAGTTTGTGATGAACGAAACGATGTCTGCCATACATACGGTCGATCATTCCGTGTACACTTTGCGATCACCTTTTGTGACGGGAGAGCAATATGAACCCGGAATCACAGCCCATATTCTTAAAATCGGTGGCTTTTCTGAAACCGACTTACTGCAAATACGAAAGACGAACAGAGCGCTACACAATGAGGTTCAGCAAATCTTAAACAAAACGATACCTACCGATTTACAAAACGCGACGCAAATAGTGGAATGGTTAATACGGTTCTTTACAAAGCTTGCCGAGCAACCACAATTTGAAAATACGAATGGCGAAGTGATGAAACCGGGTGATCTACAGGTCACCATGTTTTACGGACGTTACGAATACACTTCAATCAATGAAACCTCGTTCTTAGCTCGGAGCGTTTATTCAGAAACCATTCGAATTAAAACTGCATCATTGTGGATCAAGATCGCAAAACACTTAACTATGCACAATAAGCACTTTCTAAAAAAATCGAACCCGACTCTTAGCGTACAAGAAAGCGAGTTCGTGCGCGTCGTATATATTGAGATAAGGGCAGATTCGGAATTTCCCAGAGCGGTTAGTCTTTTGGACAATTGGTCTCTTATACTTGATAGTGAAGGCGAAGGAATCAGAGAACAAGATAAACGAGTACCTATTAAAAGTCTACTCAAAATGCAGGAGCGCTCAATCGAGAACACAACAGAGCTCAGCGACAGATTCGTGCATTTGTTGCGAGATTGTCTAAAATTTTCGGTAACCGAAAATAAACCAGACGTGTACACGAGCGATGCGGAAATTCCTCGTAAAACCTCGGGACTCTGGTCCTAATAAGAGTGATAACGCCGTCGGTGTCGTTACCGGTCGCCACCGCGAATGCGACGACGACGACGACGACGACGACGACGTATCATGACCAAAAGATTCCGATAATCGCATGACGACGACCACGACCACCACCACTACCGCCACCCCGACGACGCTGGTGCTGGACGGGGACAGCGCAGGAACTATGCGATGCATGATTCTCACGCGACGGTCTTCCGCGACGTGTGCGCAAAACACGGACACCGCGCCCGACACGGCGTGCGAGATCTGCCGCGCGACGTGGTGGGAGCGCGGTGACGAGATGCTGCTCCGCGACGGATGCGACGCCGGATGGCACCTTTCTTGTTTGACGCCGACATTGAATGCCGTACCGCGAGGCGAGTGGTATTGTCCGAACTGCCTCTCGCGGGTTTCCACTCTCGAGATTCCCGGAAGCTCGACACCCTCCTTCGATGAGCACCGAGAGCGGCGAGCGAAGCGAATTCTTCACCGCCCCCGCGACGTTTCGAGCAGAAAACGGCGATCGCGACATTAACATTAATACATTAATATTAAAGAACGACGAAAATATTCGTCGAATGTTTTCCTATTATTTTCAGATCGAAAGTTCGTCGTCGAATGTTTGCGCCCATCGTCGCAACTCCGGATCGCCATCGATTCCCGCTCGTCTCCGCGCTTTATCGTAAAAGTCCGGATCCGTATTATGATCACCGCAACGCGTGATGATGTCCTGTAGGAAATCCGTGTTTTTGTTGTCGATCGCCGCCGTCACCGCGTGAACAAATCGTGTTTCATCGAAGTGCATGTCCGTGTCGTCGTACAACCACCAGAACAAACGCGGTTGATCGCGTCGGGCCGCGAGATCAAAAAGATTTGCCAGTCGGGTGTTGCTGCTCGAGAAGCAGCGTTCGTATTCTCCTGCGCCCGACGCGACCCAGAATCGATGCTTACGATGTTTTCACATTTCAAGATAATCAGATTCTCACCACTTCGTCGCGAGCGGTCGCGTACCTCGTTCCACCGCCGAGTAGTATAACGCCTGCATGCTTTCGAGATCACCTGCGCAAACACCACCGTGAATTCGATTCGAGGCGATTTGATCCGTTTCGATGTCGGTGATCACGCGCGCACCTCTGGAGATGTACGTTCGAGCGCACGCCGCGCACATCGTACGCGTGTCGGGAAAGGTGTAATTCTCGCACACGTACTGCAAAAATTCCACGCAAACGTCCACCCAGACGAGATCGCGAATGTCCAAGCGCCACTTCTGTTCTTCGCACAACCAGCGCAGATGTCGCGCGGCGTCTCCGCGCGTGGCGAACCGTCGGACCTCGGATGTCAGCGGTGCATACCGCAGAGCCTCGGAGTACGCGCACATCACGTCGCGAATAAAATCCGAATTCATTTTCCAAGTGACATCCAATCGAATATAACCAGTCAACCGCAGTATGATCTGTTGCCGCCCCCCCGTCAGCGCAAGTTTCACAATCGCTTCGTCGATCGGCCAACCTTCGAGTATCATCTCATCCAACGCGTCGCCATCTTGCCGTTTCACAGCGGCGCGCAACATTGCCGAGGTTGTATTTTCCGAGAAGCCTTCCGCGTATAGCGTCGAGTATTTCGATAGCAGTCTCGCGTCCCGATCGTGTTTAGCCGATCGTAAAAAGCGCGAGCAGGCCATCAAAGCGAAACGATCGCGAATGGAGACATGTCGAAGAATCAGATGCTCCGCTTGAGTGTAGACGGTCGCGAACATGTTGCCACCGCGGGCCGCGCGTCGATCGAGCGCTCTCGCAAACATTTCTCACCAGCGGTTCACGGTGTTTTGCAAATGGCTTGGTATTAATACACGCGTCGCCGATAAGATTTGCTGCGCGGACTCGTTCGTAAGACGCGACGGGTTCGTCAGCCATTCGCTTCTGCATACCGATTCGCTTAACAACTTGTATCGCGATCGCGTCCTCGACGACGAGATGCCGCGACGTCAAAAATTGCAACTGGTGAATGCCTTAAATCAGATAGCGATTCGCGTTTGGTATGGAATTTTTCGACCGTTTCTTCGTATCCGAGCCCTTGTATTATTGGGCCTCACTCTCGGTTACAGCCTTTTGGGGCATTTTTTCATCTCCGAAAAGCATCGCCAAGATCCGGGGTTCGACGCGAGTATAGTGTTTGAGATCGCGACCGCGCTCGTCACGTCGGTTCTCGCTTTTTTCACGTATAACGCGTTCGCTCGCATCAACACGGTCGCCGAGAAACATATACAGCTGGTCATTACGAGTCGCTTGATCACCAACAAAGTGCAATGCTTGAACTCGGATGAAATCATCCCGCTTCCGAACTTGCGCGACGCGATCTCGCAGCTGTCGGAGTTGCTATGGAGATGCGCGACCGGAGGATCAGACAGCGCGGGTTCCGCCGACGATTGCGTTTTGAGCGACGACGTGATCGCGGTCGCCAACATCGGTATCGTCGAATACCGCCGCTGCATGAAGCACCTCGACGATCACACGAAAAACGTCCTGGAATGGTTTTTTCACAGAGAGTTACCGAGCTTTCTTTGCGATTTTGGTAATCTTCGCGCTGTGGAAATATCGCCGGCGACGGTGTACCTTGAACCGTTCATCGTGGCTCTGACGTTTCTCTCGATCGCTATGTTTCCATATCGTTTTTCTCATGAGAATTCGATCAACCACATCTGGCAGATGCTGATTATAGCCTATATAGTGTGCTGCGTATTACAATTTGTTGAAGACGGTGGGAAATTCCGCAAAAGACGCAATAGAGTGACCGGTGAGAGCGTATCGCGGATGCTGCATACGAATTTTGACGAGCTGCTCGAATGCCACACCCGAGCGTGGGCTCGAGAATTAATGCGCAACCCGTCATCTTTACAACAGACCGCAACGTAATCGAAACGCGCACATTCCGCGGTATACCGAATGCATATTACTGTAGGTGTATCATTTTTCAATGTTGCGTTCGTGTAAAAAAAATTCTTTTTCCGATAATAACGCCGGCACCCAGAAATAGAGAGGGTCTCCACTTTCGCAACCTCGCTAAACGCGGCGGCGTCGACAATGGGGCCCGCGGTTCGGCGGCGTCGACGATGGGGCCCGCGATCGCCGATGGCGCGGCTCCGCGATGGCGATGGCATTTTTTCAACGCGTCCAAAAACGCGCCGTATGCCCCGGGTAGTTTCAACCAAGCTCGCAGCGATTCCAAAGGCACGTCGACGTGGGTCTGAACGATAAAACGGTATACCTGTTCAAATCCCGGTAAACGCGATGGATCGCTCGAGATTCGCACCTCTTCGTGAAATCTCGACGCCAATCCCGCCAATACTCGCCATCGACGCCGCTCCGCGCTCGCGCAATGCGAGAGCACAAGTTCGCGAGAATACAGCTCTCGAATATACAACGAAATCATTACGCGATCCCCGCAAAAATCTTCACGGGCGTGACGCGCCCAAAAATCGAGCGACACCGCGACGGCTCGCGAGACTTCGCGCCATCCGAAATCGCCGATTCGTCGTAAATTGTCTCGCGTCAGACGTTGTATTTCGCGACCGCACCACACGCGCTTGCTGTACGCCAGTCGCATATGCGATCGCGTATACGCGCCAAGTCGATCCCACAACGCCGGTCGAGTGGCGCACGTTTCGATCGCGGCGTCGAACAAGATATTCAAGTCTCTGTTGGCGCGAGCATCCGCCTCCGCGTCGATCACCGCGATCAAGTAAGTTCCGCAACGCCGAGCCGTTTCGCTCACGCGGCCGTGATGTACCAACCGCGCCAGCCGACCAAGAAAGAGGCGCAACGGCCAGCAGACCGTCGACGACGGTTCGGCCTCTTTCGTTGTCATTGCGTATTACGATGTTCGTAATAGCGTACTATATAAGCAGCTATATACTCGCCTTTCGCCACCGCCAAATGAGTCGCGAGATGCACCGCCGTGCAAAAATACACGGAAGCGGATACGATATCCGGCAGAGTGACGCGGCCGGTTACCGCGACGTGGTGCGCGAGAATGCGTTGCACCATGAAGATCGCCATCCACATCCGTAACAGCATCACTTCGCCATCTCCGAAATCTCCGCTTTGGCGTTTCGAACCCACCGCAAAAAACGAAATCCAAAACATGAGATGTGTGGGTATCACGGTTGAAGTCGTAAGGCGCATCGCTTCGGTGGAACGAAGTGAATAATAAATCGAGGCGAATTGTTTGTTATTTTATTGAACGAGGAAAAGACCGCTCGAGGCGACATCCATCGCTTTATCAATCAACGCGACATCGTAAACGACACCGGCCGAATCGATGTATCGCGAAGCGACTCATTTCAGTTTCGGGTCCGGTTGCGTTTCCATGTTCGCGCGAATGTGGCGGTGCTGGCAATTCTCGGCGTCGTCGGATGTCAAGCATCCCGATCACCAAAGCTTGCTGATCGCGGCGCGCGTCTTCGGTTTTGGATGCGTCATGTTTTACCTATCTCGACGGGAGAGATCGCGGGGCGCGTCCGATGCCATCGTCCGGGAAAGACGCGTCGGGTACGGCGGATGCGTCGGCGCCTTCCTGTATCACGCGATGCTCACGAAGGGGCTCACGCCACATAAGAACATCGTCGCTCACGCGGGCACGGCGTCATTCCTGATTCTTCCGCTTTTTTTTGCGATCTCCGTCGCATTCACTCGTCGCGGACGGTTGGCGTCGACATCCTTCGACCTCGAGATTCTTCCAGATTTGGAATGCGGTGACGTCAAATATGGTCGAGAAGTATCCCGACGGCGAGGTTCTGCTCACTTTCGTGTATCGGTATTGTTACGATCGTTGGTCGGCCGCGCGCAATTTCAATCGACAATCTCCCCTCTTCAAAACCCACGACACACCGTCGTCGTGGGAGGTGCAAGTTTTACGCGCGCTGCACCCGGTGCTTCCCAAAATCTCGAGGAGCGATCGCGTGGCCGCGGAGTATCGTCTGGATTTTCGCCGACGAGTGTATGAAACGGAGTTTGCGCGAGGGAATCTTTCGGAGCCTGATCGCGCGATCGCCGATTCGTCGCAATGGTTCTCCGCGCGCGAGAGGAATAGAAATCGAACGCTGCTGGGTTTTCTGAACAAGCTTCGAGCGCCGTCTCGAGTGAAATCCGTGCGGGTTTTGCACCTGCGGCACGTGCAACTATGCGACGACGCCATCAAAAACGAATTTGCGGCGTTGCTGCGCGAAGCGCGCAACCTCACGGAGCTTCTGCTCACATCGGAGGTGCGATCGTCGTCGCGCCGGTATCGCGGGTGCTGTTTTACGGTAAATTAGAAATGCGACTTCGATTTGGAAAATTGTAAATTCTCGTGCATTCGCGCTTTCAGGATCATTGGGCGCCGTGCGAACTCCTCAAAACTTCGCTCGACCTCGGCGGGGGCTGTCGAGAACTGCGCCACCTCGTCGTACGCAACGCTCACACAATACACCCGAGCAATTACACGCATCTGTGCTCGTCGCCGAAACTCACTACGCTGCGACTGTACGGCCTTCACGATGGATGTGTCGACAGATGTAAATTTCTTCCCAACGTGACCGCGCTACATTTGGACAATATCTACGACCATTCGGTCGAGTTTTTTGAAACGATCTGCACATTGAAACGATTACAGTTTTTGTCCCTCAGTAACAGTTTGAAAGATTTCACCGAACCGGATCTGCAGGCGATATTCTCGAATGCCGAATGGCGAGCGATGCCCAACCTCAAACTCGTGCACATCGCGCTACGGGAACGGAACTATCTGCCGCACCTCGGTTACATGACGCCCGCGGAATCCTCTCGAGTTTGCGCATGTCACATTCATATGCTGCGACAGCACGTCCGGGGAGCGTTGGGCGATCAAGATGTGATTGTGCAAACGCTGCAGTACCGCGTAAAATGAAATTGGAGGCCTACAGGATGATGAGATAAATGGCCGACATCACGTCGAGACGATCGTCGCAGAGCGAGGCGGCGTCTTCACGCGCGGGTTCTTCGCGAATGGCGGTCAAATTCGGAATGAAATCGCGCCGACGCGGCATTGCAGAACTGAATGTTCGCGGGTATTATTAACGGACCTTCGTGCGCAATTTTATACTGGACCGATGCTATACGACTGTTCATCACGTTCCGCACCCGCCTTGATGTAGCTTTCATCGTATTTAGCCGCGCGTTGCGTCTATTATTAAAATACCGCTTTCAACGTGACGACATCAAATTCGTACCCGCCTCTCAATTCGTAAATATGTCTGTAAGCATGAGCGCGCCTTACGCAAAAGGCGCTCCGCGGCCATTAAAGGCGACCTTCAACTTTGCGGACGCCGACATAATAAGGAACCTACTAAAACAGGGGAGCTTCACTTTAAACGACGTAACCGTCAATAAAAACGCGCTGATCAAGTTCAAACTTTTGCAAGAGGCCTACGCGCAAGCGATCGAAAACTGCAAACGAAAAGGGGACTTGAAAACTGCAACCATCAAAGACATCGAAGCTGATCTCGACCGCGATCTTTCAACACATGTTAGCGCGATGCTGATCAAAAACGGGTACTCGGGTCCCGTGAACAATAAACTCGACCGAATGCGTAGCGACAATAGCGCTCTTTTGAAAACCGCTTACGCGAAACTGATCAAAGACGGGGGGCTGAACTTCGCGAACTTCGAGGACGTTAAAAGCGATATCGCCGATCGCGGTCTTTTGGAAACTGTTTACAAAGAGCTGATCGCCTTCGGGGGGGTGAAAATCGGTGATATTAAGCGCTTCGAAGCCGAATTCGACAGATACGGTCTTTTGAAAACCGCTTACGCGAAGCTGATCAAAGACGGAAGCCTGAGCTTCGCGAACATCGAGAACGTCAAAAGCGATCTCACCGATCGCGGTCTTTTGCGATGGGCCTACGAGGAGCTGATCGAAGATGGGGACCCGACCTTCGCGGACAAAGAGGACGTCAGAAGCGAACTCGACGAATACGGTCTTTTGCGACGCGCTTACGTAAATCTGATCGACAACGGGATCGCTTTCGGGTTGCTAGAATTCCGTAATATCGAGCGCTTCAAAGCCGATCTCAACAGATTTGGTCTTTTGAAATTCGCTTATGAGAAACTGATCAAAGACGGAGTTTGGAGAATAGAGGAACTCGGGTCCGTCGACGAGGAGCTCAGCAATTTCGGTCTTTTGAAATCCGCGTACGCGAAGAAGATCGAAGACGGCTTAAGGTTCACGAGTATCGATGACGTCGTCGAAACCCATCTCAAAAATCGCAATCTTTTGCACTGGGCCTACGAACGAATGGTCAAAAAAGGCAATATAGAAATCGACACCATTAACTTCGGCGCGCGGGGTCTGCACAAATACAATCTTTTGAAGAAAGCCTACGCGAAGCTGATCAAATGGAGGGAGCTCGGTATCAACAACATCAAGAACAACAAGTACGTCGAACCCGATCTCAAAAAATACGGTCTTTTGAAATGGGCCTACGAACGGGTGGTCGAAGAAGGAGACCTGAGCATCGAGAACATTCGGCCCGTCATAGCCGATCTCCACGAATACGATCTTTTAAAGAAAGCCTACGCGAAGTTGATCGAGCACGGGGACCTGAGCATCGAAAACATCGAGGACGTCGAACCCGATCTCAAAAAATACGGTCTTTTGAAATGGGCCCGCGAATGGTTCGAATCTAACAAGAGCATTTAGAACGCGGAGAGAGTCGACGCCATTCGAGCTATCCCGAGGCCGGGTACGAACGGAACCGTCGGCGCGTTCGTGAAGACGAGGCATAAGTTCGATACCCGGCAATATAAATACGCAGACACGTGCGAACCGTAAACACGAGAAAGATAACAGTGAAAATGAGTACACTTTTTATGACGGATACCGCTAAAGGTACTAAACGGAACGTGACGAACGTGACGGATATGCAAGGTGCACCGCTTGAAAGAATACTCGGCCATTGCCCCGAACGTCAACGACGCACCATTAAACTATAACTAAACTAAATCCGTCGGCGTAAAAACGGCGCTGGTGCTGGACGGGGCCAGCGGCAACACGGCTCGCATGCTGCACTCGCACGTGCCAATCACCTGCGCGAGCCGAATACACGGGGCCGGGAGAGGTCAGCGCCGGTCGAACGCCACCGCGAATTCGATCCGAGTCGCTTCGATCCGTTTCGATGTCGGTGATCACGCGCGCACCTCTGGAGATGTACGTCCGAGCGCACGCCGCGCACATCGTACGCGTGTCGGGAAAAGTGTAATTCTCGCACACGTATTGCAAAAATTCCACGCAAACGTCCACCCAGACGAGATCGCGAATGTCCAAGCGCCACTGCTGTTCTTCGCACAACCAGCGCAGATGTCGCGCGGCGTCTCCGCACGCGTCGAACCGCCGAACCTCGGAGGTCGACGGTGCATACCGCGAAGCCTCGGAGTACGCGCGCATCACGTCGCGTACGAATTCCGAGTTCCGTTTCCAAGCGACGTCGAAGCGAATATAACCGGTCACCCGTAGCACGATCCGTCGATCTCCTCCCGTCAGCGCGAGTTTCACGATCTCCGCGTCGATCGGCCAACCTTCGAACATCATCTCATCCAACGCGTCGACGTCTCGCCGTTTCACCGCGGCGCGCATCATCGCCGAAGTTGAAGTTTTCGAGGGGGATTCCGCGAACAGCGTCGAGTACTTCGAGAGCAGTATCGCGTCTCGATTGCGTTTAGCCGATCGTAGAGATCGCGAGCAGGCCATCAAGGCGAAACGATCGCGGATGGAGACATCTCGAAGCATGAGATGTTCCGCTTGAGCGTAGACGACCTCGAACATGGCACCGTCGTGTGTTTCGCGACGATACGAACCGTCATCAGCGGTTCGTTGAGACTCTCGGAACGAACGATATTAATATGCGTATCATCGCTCGAACGCCTGTCGCCTCCCCTGCAAAATGAAGCGACGTCCACGAAAAACGCAAGTGATGTATCATCCACAACAGCTGGCGATTCGCGTTTGGTATGGAAATTTTCGACCGCTTTTTCGTCTTCGAGCCGTCGTCATCTTAGGTCTCACTCTCGTTTACGGACTCGTGGGATATTTTCTGATCGCCGAGGACCATCGCAAAAACCCGGGGTTCGACGCGAGTCTGGTATTCGACATCGTGTTGGCGCTCGTCACGTCCGTGCTCGCGTTTTTCACATTCAACGCGTTCGATCGCATCAACACGATCGCCGCGAAAGATATACAGCTGGTCATTTTGACGCGACTGGTCACCAACAAAATGAAATGTTTGAACCTGAGCGAAAACGACACGCTTCCAATTTTGCACGACATGATCGCGCGGCTGTCGGACTTGCTGTGGAAATGCGCGATCGAAGGATCGGATATCGCGGGGTCCGCCGCCGATCACGCTTTGAGCGAAGACGCGAACGAAATGGTCAACCTCGCCTTCGGCGAATATCGCCGCTGCTGGAAGCGCGTCGACGAGCAAGCGCGAGAAGTCATGGATTGGTTTTTTCAACGAGATATACCGACGATTTTCGGCGAGTTCGGAGATCTCCGCGTCGTGGAAATATCGCCGGCGACGGTCTACCTCGAACCGTTCATCGTGTTTCTCGCGCTATTATCTATCTTTCTGTTTCCGTATCGGTTTCCTCACGAGCGATCGATCAACCAGTTGTGGCAGATGCTGATCGTAGCCTACATAGTGTGCTGCGTCTTACAGTTCGTCGAAGACGGTGGAAAATTCCGCAAAAAACGAAATCGCGCGACCGGAAAGAGCGCGTCGCGGATGATGCATACGGAGTTCGACGAGTTGCTCGAATGTCACACCCGACCGTGGGCTCGAGAGATACTATCACGGTAATAATAAGCGGTCGCGGCGGACCAATTGCACATTATTTGAAGCGTATCCGACGATCGACTCCGAATCGATGCGGCAAAGCGAGGCCGCGTCGCTCGCGTCGTCATCAATCGTCGACATGTCAGCGTCGGTTATCGCGCATCGGCCGGCCTGCCGGTCGAAGAGACGTACCAGGATCTCCGGGGACGGCAAGTCGAATCGCGCACCGCACGTCTCCGCTTTCTCTCTCGCGCGCGTGAACACTCGACGCAGATACCGTCGTAATTGCGATCGCTTCTCGACTCGCGCGTAAGCGGCGCGTTTCACGTTCGCGGGGATGTACGGCTCGCGGCGCCATCGCGGGAGTACGTCGCTTCGCGATAACATGCTTGTGACCTTCGAGATTTTCGAAACCTTCGAGAATCGGTTGTTAGGTTCGCGTTCGCGTAAACTATTACCGCTTTCCGACGACAATGCCGAGGCGCGACAACGAAGACGATCTCCTCTGTCGCGATTCGCTAGAGAGGGGACGGTTTCAATTTGTTCAATTCGTCCAAGAACGCGCCGTAAACTCTGGGTCGTCTCAAACGCGACGGGTCGCTCAAGAGTCAAAGCTCTTCGCGAAATCTCACGAAATCACCTCGCGATTTTCGCGAAAAAATCGACGATCGCGTACCCACAAGAACTACAGCCGTATAAATACCAAAGACGTGTATTTGTAAAAATCACCATGTCGATGTTAGTGTATAATGCACACCACTCTGCAGAGAATACTAATGTTGTTAACAAAAGCTTCGGATATTTAGAAGTAATGATAAAGCAGATCAATAAAGATGTAGACGAGTTTTTCGAACGTAATAAAAACAGCCGTCACACAAAGTACACTATGCGTCGAAAATTATACAATGAAGCCTTGTCGCGCGACCAAAATTTACGTCGAGAAAATTTCATGGCAAACCACGCCAAGTTTGTGGAAAATGGCGTTCTCGAATCGTATACAAGACGTACTCTCGATCGCGACGCCATGAAAAGATATTTGCAGAATCTGCACACCGCGTATATAAGTCGTATACAGAAACTCAACAGCCCTCCCAGCAATCGTTCGGATACGATCGACGTGTCGAACCCAAAGACAGAAGTACTCGAAGAGCGTAAAAAAAAACTCAAACTGACATACAATGTAGCCGAAGGTATCATCAACAATACCCGACACATCAATCACGAATCGTTTCGCGCAGGGCTTGTCGAATGCGTAAGCAACTTGCGCAAGTATCTAAATGACGCGATCTCTAAAATTGTGTTCTTGTGCGTACTCGTTGATGATAATCACAACAAATCTGAGCTCTGGGTTACACATCTCGTTTGTAAGATTCTTACGGAAAATCCAGCTTTAAAATTTATACCGTATGATGTTCTGATAATGTCATTTAGACCTATAAGTGATCCGCCGGATTACGCCGATAAGGAGGATGGTGTCGTGTATTTACTTTGCGACGACGCGGCTTATAGCGGTGAGCAATTAACCCACACACTCGTCCATATTTTCACAAATATACGCTTCGTCACAAAAGACCGCCTCTTTCTTATGATACCGTTCATCACACAGCATGCCTTAGATATTTTTCGTACATACTTGCACCCGGAACATATCTTTCATTCAGATTTGATGGAAAACACTGTCGATATTTTGACGCGTCAGTACGGCAAAGACACCGCAGAGTATTTTCAAAAAGTCTTATGTCCGAATGGCCGAATGAAGCGCAACTGCCATCCGACCAGTTGCCCAATTTTCTTCGATCACAAAATCGCCGATTGGATGAGCGGTTTTCCCAAGTTCTATCAAGATGACCAACCGGGAAACTTAGATTTCATCCAAGACAGACTACTATTGGATTCCGAAAAAGATTCGATTGGAAACGAAACAATGATTACCTGCGAGCCTCGCGACAAAGTAGATAAATACAAGCCACCTTACAAAAGTGAGCGATTTCATCCCATGGATTGGTTTAAAGTCCTTGCGGAAGAACGTCAATCCAAGTACGCTAAGAGGTAATGGGTTTACCGCTTCTCATGTGTTGAGTGTACGATCGATCGAAATCGATTAATGACATGTCCGCGACGATTTTCAGCTCTCGAGTTCACGGTCGCGTGAAATAGCACCTTTTTCCGATGATAACGCCGAGGCATAACAACAGAGACGATCTCCATCGCGGAAACCTCGCCATGAGCGACGGCGGGGTCGACGGCGGTGTCTGCCGCGATTCGTCGAGTACCGCGACGCCGCGATGGCGATGGCATTTTTTCAATTCGTCCAAGAACGCGCCGTAAACTCCGGGTCGTCTCAACCAAGGTTCCAACGCTTCCAACGGAACGTCGACGCGAATCCGAAGGTCACGCGACCAGATTGACACGATAAAACGGTAAACCTGTTCGATTCTCGGTAAACGCGACGGATCGCTCAAAAGACGCGTCTCTTCGCAGAATCTCGACGCCAATCCCGCTAATGTCTGCCGCCGGCGACCCTCCGCATCCGCGCAGTGCGCGAGCACGAGCTCACGAGAATACAGTTCTCGAAGATACAACGAAATCACTTCACGATCTCCGCGGAAATCGCGACGGTTGCGCACCCAAACATCGAGAGAGTCGGCGACGGCTCGCGAGACTTCGCGCCATTCGCGATCACCGATTTTTCGTAACACGGTCCGCGTCAGGCGTTGTATCTCGCGACCGCAGCACGCGCGTCTGTAGTACGCCAATTGCAAATGCGATCGCGTATACGCGCCGAGTCGTTCCCATAGCGCCGAACGAGTTGCGTACGTTTCGATCGCGGCGTCGAATAGCAGATTCAATTCTCTGTTGGCGCGATCGTCCGCCTTCGCATCGATCACCGCGATCAAATACGTTCCGCGACGGCGAGCTCGTTCGCTCACGCGGCCGCGACGTACCGACGACGCCAACTGACCGAGAAAGAGCCGCAGAGGCCAGCAGTCTGCCGGGTACGATTCGGCATCGCTCGCCGTCGTCGAACCCATCGCGGTTGCAAAACTAAAAGCGGAATGAATATTAAAAAAATCGGAAACTGGAAATCGGAAATTGATCACCACTCGATCTTAGAAGGTCGCGAGCTCGTTGATCGCCAAACGAGTCGCGAAATGCAGCGCGCCGCAAAGATACGCGGCGGCGGATACAAGATCCGGGAGGGCGACGCGACCGGTCCCGCGGCCGTGGTGCGCGAGGACGCGCTGCGTCATGAAAATCGCCATCCACATCCGCAGCAGCATCACCTCACCATCGCCGAAATCTTCGCCTCGTCGCCTCGAACCCACCGCAAAAAACGAGATCCAAAACATGAGATGCGCGCGTAGAGAGGTCGAGTACGTGAAGTGCATCGGTCCGGAGAAAGTGAATACACCGTTTCAGATCATTTGTTCTTTTATCGGCGACGACGGTCGCCGAGATGACGATCGCGGAGATGGCGGTCGCGGGGGCGATGATCGCGGAAACGCCTTTCGATACAATGATAAATAGCTCCGAAGCGGTTTTGTCACGACCCATTCAATCGATACCACCAGATTTTTAGCGTTTTCGGGTCGACACGCGCCCGGCGCTACAGATCTCTCTTCGGTCTTGGCGAAAACGGACGAAACGATTCTCGGATCGCGGCGAACATGGTGAGTTCGAGCACACGGTGGAAACTCGTCCGCAAAAACGAATTTTCGCGGAAGGGATTGAACCGCGAATACGTTCGTCTTTGGTGCGCGTAAAAAAATGAGCGCGCTCGACGTGACTCGCAATTCTTTGCGCGTAAAATTTTCGTTACCATGTCCGATACGATGCGACAACGTCGCGCTGGAAACGTTCGAAGAGGAGAGCGTGCGTCTTGGATTCAATTGGAAAGTGGTGCGCGAGCTTTGCTGGCGTTTACTCGCGGAGATCGGATTTCCGCGCTTCGGTACGAGCCACGCTTTCGTGAAACTGCTGCAGGAATTGCATACCGCGTTGACCGCGCGTTGCGTGTTGGACGACATCGTCTGCGGGGCGCACTCTCGAAGCGTGCGCCATATCGCGGCGTACGGCAAAAGAGCCGCGCTCACCGGCGTGTTCTACGGTCCGGAGCTCTACAGCTGCGCCTGTTACAATCCGCGTCATCCGCGCCACAAACCGTTACCCAAAACTTTAGACCCGGATGCCGAGCTCGTCGTCTACGCGGTGTGGCTGGAATACGCCGACGTCGCGCGGGATGTCAAGCGATACGTGAGACACAGCGTTCGATGCGGCCACTCGGGAAAACAGTACGATTCGATGGGCTCCGGCGCCGCTCGGCATTTGAACACGCTCGTGCAACGTCTGGGTCAGTACTGCGAGCGCGCGCGTTTGGTGCGGCGATTGCAGCTTGTCGACGACCGGTGGCGGGCGGACGCCGGAGAATTATACCGCAGGAGCGTCGACGAGCTGCGCGCCATGATCGACGGGCATCCGAGCGCGCAGATTTTTCGTGTAGCCTGACGACGCGACGCGCGAACTCGAAGCGATTCGATGTATCGCTAAGCGACTCGTTTCAGTTTCGGGACCGGTTGCGTCTTCGTACTCGCGTGAATGCGGGGGGTTTCCGACAGGAAAGTGAAACCGCTTATTAAGAAAAGATCGAGGCTCTGTAAACATCATGCGAAAATTAGGCGGAATGATTTCTTGAACGAATTTACCGAGCCATCCAATGATGCACCACGCCTCTCAAACATTGATACGACCCCTACCATTACCGAAGAAAATGCGATATCTGACACTCATGAGCATTTCTTAAGCATTTTTGCGTGATGTCTCATGATCGTATGTGTTTCTTTTTCCACCGGTCACATTTTTGGCGCCTTCCGAGTTTTTTTGCTACCACTTGCAGCGCACCGCGAGTGAGGGAATATATACAGCCCCGCCGCTTCCGTTAGCCTTCTATGTGGTTCTATGTGGTTCATGCTCATCCGAAGAATGCACGGTGACGAGGAGCGATTCGGGGCGGTGCGAAAGTAAAATAATGGTGTCGAAGCGGAATTCGCGATCGTCGCACCCGCGGTCGATCGCGGACGGCCGGACGCCGAATCTGCGATCGACCGCTGAGGCGTCGCCGCCGCTGTCATCCTCACCGCAAACACCGCGAACATTCGTCGAATAATATCATCGCGTATCCTCTCCATGGCGGAAAACGCGAGCTCCGTAAGTGTGTCTCCAGTCTCGAGCGCATGGTGGATATGTGTTCCCTGGGTGAACATCGAGTTACCGCGCGCGACGGTGATGATGACCGGAGGATACGCCGACGACGAGGCTGCCGCCACCGGCGATGACGATGATGATGATCGCGGCGTATCACCCGATCTCCGCCAGCGCGTCCTGGTACAACCCGTTTATTTTCGCCATCTTGTCACGCATTTGCACGACCTCGCGCGCCAGAGCCGAATGGATTTCGACGAGACAGTACCGATTCGTCGTTTCACCCTCACGCGGGGCCTCGGTCGAGTGGAGGTCGAACACGATGCGTTCACTCGAGCGTACGACGACAACGATTTTCCGTCGATCACCGTCCTGCCGATACAGGCGATCACGATCACGGCCCACGCTTTCGCGACCGACGACGACAACGACGACGACGACGACGACGACGTATTGTCGTGGGATCGACTGGCGACGACGGCGACGAATTCCATCGCTCTGCGAGTGGAGGCGACCGCCGCGGCGGAGGCGCCGTCTTCGAACGCTTCGGCGCCGCTATTCGATGTGTGGATTGCGCCCTCTCCGACGAAATGATCGCTGCAGACACGAACGACGGATGAATGTTACATCACATCGTCCGGAACGTAATTCGTATCACGCAGTAGGAATTTGAAAACTTTTACAACAAAAGCTTTTTGTGCCACAAGCTGAAGAAACCGTAGCCTTTTTTTACCTACAACGACTGTCATTCTAATGACTGAATACACCACTCTTTTGAGCGATTCCGTATCATTTCCTTCAAAAACGTAAAGGCGAAGGTTCATATCTTTGAACGTATTTGTTTTTAGCGTTGTTATTTCGTATGCGCTTTCATCTTGCTTTAAATTATAACCAGTCGCATTATGTGTTGGTAAAACTGAATGTATTCCATTTGATTCCTGCAAGTTTGATAGCAGAATTAGTACTCCACGCGCTGGTCGCGAAACTTCTAAATACACGCGTTTTCGAGAACTTCATATAATCAGACGTGGCATTTTCCGCGCTTCTCTCCGGCGTAGATATCCTTCGGCCCGTATGGGATGTTCAGATTGAAAACGTATGCCGCGACGTCGCGCTGCATCGCCAGCACATCGTGATACGTGTCGTTGATCTTCATGGGGACCGTGTACACTAAATTCGTCATACTGCCACCGCCATTATTGCATATCTGAGTCATATTGACTAACTCTTCATAAGAAGGTAGCGCGTTGAACTGCATAAACACGCGACGCGTATAGTTTGCCCACTTGTTCATGATGGTGTGCGATTCGGCCCACCCGGCGAGGCCGGTGTGCAAACCTGAAACCACCGCCGACCCTTTCGCTCAACCTCCGCGAACCGTTCGTCGACCGTCGACCGTCGTTACTCGGAAATACTTTTTGATACACTCACCTCCGTAGGTGGAATATTGATCGTTGAGTAAAAGCGGGGTGCTGTCATCGACGCGAGTTTTGCCGTTAAAAGATTGACGCCCGACTTGAAAGCCGGTCCATTCCCCGTTCGCCACATTGCGAAACTGCGTACGGCGTAAAAAATAAAACACCCACGCCCACGCCACGTCATGTCATGGCATATCGGATGATCGCCGCCACTTTTTTTTCCCGCGGTTCCGGTCGCTCGCTCGATGGGCGCGCACCTCGTGCGACGCTATTTCCAGGGATACTTCGGGTGTACGCGAATCCGCGCTATCTCCATTCCCGTTCGATCTTATTCTGGTGGAAGTGTTGGCGTGATTGAGCGCTGTGAAATCATCCTCGACGACAAGCCGCTTCGTGTAGAACGAGTGAGAGAGGTTGGTTTCAAAGTCGCGTACGCGATGGTCGGTGTAATTCCGCATCCCGGACGTCATGTTCGATAGAGAGCGATTAAAATCGTTCTCGGCGTTGATAAGTCGCGCCATGATCTGCACATCCTTCCTGTTCGCAAATTTCGAGTCAGGTTCGGCGGCGCGAAAGCCGCACTATCCGTGACGTTTCGATGCATCATCACTCGATCGCCATCGCGACTTTCGCGGGGTGAGAAGCGTGCGCGCACTTTTCCATTTCTTCGGAGAGCGCGCGCAACTCCTTCGCCAATTCGTTTTCGCGTATTGTCATCGCGGCGATCAGAGCGCGACTGCCGTCGTTATCATGCTTGTGATCATGCTGCGGGTTACACGGGTGAGAAATCAGCTTTGGAAACGTATCACACATGGCCTCTCACCGCGCAGGTTTCGCTCATCGATGAAAGGAATTCGGACTTTACGCACGCACATCATCACCGATTTTCGGTAGTTCGACGATGAGCGCGATGCTGATTCCCACGATCGCCGCGCCGTACATCGCGAGTAAAAGCGTGACCCACCATGGTAGAAAGCCTCTGCGCGAAGACATGGCGATGACGGATGGTATTTACCAGGAGAAGTTATATATATATATATATGTATCTACAATTTTGATATACCGGTGTATTCCGAAGAGGTATATATACCGTCGATTCGGTATCTCTTTCAGCGGGGCGCGTGCAACGCCGAGAGGTACGTAACGTTCGGTATTATGTCGGCCACCGTAATATCAGAACAACCCAGACTCGCATCCACTTATGCAGAGTTAGTGAACAAATTCGGCGTTGCTGCAAAAAGAGCAGCAGCCAAGCTTACCGGGAAAAAGACTTCGGACGAGAAAGTCCAGGAACACTCGGATGAATATAAAAAGTTAGAACAAATTATTACAGCCGAGGGTGATGAGGACTATAAGAAGTATTGGAATCAGAGTAAGACGAAGTTGAAGGTAGCGGACGAGCATTATCACGCAAATCGTAGTGTCTGTGCAAAGAATAAAAAGTTAAATACGTGCAATATTTACGCCAAAACCTTCCACGATTGGATCTACGATTACATGGAACATTTCGCCTTCACCCTGCTCGCCCAGGAAAAGTTTATACAAAAATTTGGTTGCCTCGTCGATCGTGAATACGGTAAAAACAGTTTGCTGTGTAGCATGCTGTGGAAAACGTACGCGCTGAAATTGGAACAATGTAAGAATCCACCGAAGGTTGCATCACTTGCAAAATCGGTAGATGCGGAGGATATGGAACAGGCGTGACGCGGGCACGCGGCCGAAAGCCGTGTAGTCGAGCCGATCGCCATTTTTTAGCGGAGGCGTGGACTTCGAATAGCAAGTACCGCCTCGAGAACATGAAAAAAAGAATCGAACGGAAGAATGATGACGAGGGGGTGCGCGTTTTCGACGCTTCCTCTCTTCGTGTTCGCGAAACCTCGCGGGAGGGTGCGCGGCGAGCGCGCGCGTCGGCTCGCATCCCGCTCCTCACGGACAGCATGATCGAATGTCTGCACGACGGACTCGCGACATCGAATTCGTTTCCGCGCGAAACGTTGGTTTGCTTTTTGGTCGAATTGGCACTTTCGTGTCATTATCGATACGCGTTCGTGTCTGAATATCCTAAAAAGTTTCAGTATCTTCCGTACTGTTTCAACAAGTTTTCCGGCAAATGGCAAGCGCTCGCCGTCGCGGATTTCGAGCGAGAGTTGGCCGAAGACATTCGCTGCGTGTTCGAAGCTTACGAAAGCGAATTTCCCGAGACGCCGCTGAGTCGGCATATCGCGGATCTCGTTTCCGCGAGGGGCGACTCTCGACAGTATCATCATCAAACTCCACGTCCCTGGGAACAACTCGCGCCGATGGTGAGCGATTGTATGAAGTGCGACTCCCAATACGTTTCCCGAAATATGTTAACGCCCGATGCGTTTTGGCGAAAACTGGATGCCGCGGCGGATCACATGCTGGGTTTCGACAACGGCGTTTACGACCTCGCTCGCGCGCTCTTCATCCGCGCCGAGGAGATCGATCCCGACAAATATTTTGTGTCGATGTCGGTGAGATACAACTACGAAGCGCCGAACGCGACTCACGTCCGTCATCTACGAGAGATCGAATCCGCGCTTCTCGAAAAACTGTTTCCGAACGCGACGGAACGTGCGCGATTTTACGCGTCGGTCGCGTCGTTGTTATCCGTCGGCGATGTCGTCGAACGAATTATCTCGCTAGCGGGCAAAGCGAGCGCGGGTAAGGCCACCTGCTCGCGGGAGATCGTGAAGTCCGTTCTGGGTGATTACGCTTCCCTGCTCAATTATACCACGCGCGGACGAGAGACCGGCGGGCCGGATATCTCCAGCGGACGCAAAGAACGCGCTCTGGCGTTGAAAACGCTGCAGCGTGACCTCATCGACTCCAACGCGTACGTCATCAATTGCGACTCCACATTCGATCACGCGGTCACGAGAGACAACCCCGCGAAGCGTCTTTACAAGCGACGACCTCACGACGTCATCGAACGTTTCGCGTCGGAGCGAAAATTGGCGCTCATGCATTTATTCATTCGAGAGTGGCAAAAGCTGAAAGCCGCCGAGTTCAAACTACCGTGAGAGAGCGAGAGCGAGCGCGCGAGAGTGAATAACATCGCGCGTCGATATCTTCGCTGTATTATAAAAAGTACGATGTACTCGTTTTACACGCCATCTTGCGCTCGTGCCGCGCGTTTACAACACTCGATTTTCGCGTCAAGTTTTGCCATCTTGCACTTGTGCTCCGCTATCTCCCACTCGCGCTTCGCCATCTCGCGCTCGCGCTCCGCGTCGAGTTTCGCCATCTCGCGCGCAATCTCGCACTCGTGCTCTGCGGTCGTACGCGCGAGTTTCGCTGCCGCGTTTACGCGTGTCATCTTCCTTTTTTGCTCCTCGTCCTCGCGTTTCTGAGCTTTGACGATGACATCCAGCTCGACGTCTTCCCTCGCGCGCTTGCGCGCGAGTTCCTCGTCTCGCTGATGTACGACCCACTCGTTGTCGGACCCGGGACGACCCTCACGCGCGATTTTCGTCGTGTGGGTGCCGTTTTCGGCATCGAAGCGCTCGATGATCTCCTTGGCGAGAGTCACATCGCCACAGGATAACCGATAGTTGATCATGATCATATCCACCAGTTTCGCGACGGGAAGCTGATCGATCTCCTCGTCCTCGCCGTTCGCGACCGGTCGCTTTGATCGCACCTCGGACGTCGCATTCGCATCGCCCGCAACCTCAAAGCCCCTCGGCGTGGTTTTCGTGACGGGCGCTTCCGCCGCCTGGTCGCCGTCGTCATCCAGACCGATGTCGGGGGCTCGCGGTCGCGCTTCGGTCGGTCGCATCATCATTTTGCGGTTGACGCCGAGAGTGAGAATGGCGATCACGTTTGACGAAACGTTTTCGTATGCGTGAGAATGGTCATCGAGGAAGAGAGGTTATCGGTGGTCCGGTCGAGTCGCATCCGTCGAAAAAAGCCGCGATCCTCGGAAAAGCAATCGCGGGCGAGGCACGATTTTCGAATACGAAAGTTTGATTTTGCACGATCCCCATGACTCTGACGAGTACG
>LGRX02005192.1:0-12223 GCA_001247695.2 Cymbomonas tetramitiformis
TGGCAAAAAAGGCACCTCCAACCGACAGGTAAATTACTTTTTACTTTTGCTTCAAACAGTGTTTACCCCCCCAAAGCATCCCTTTCTATATTTTAAGACATTCTAAAAATGTTTTTTTTACTTGCAGATGGAAGACGAGGTGCAACGAGGAGGCGGGGACCACGGAGCGGGCTCGTCTAAAGGGGCAGGCATTTTGGTGGAAGAAGCTCAGTTTCTCCACAATGCCAAATCCATGGGTATGACGTTCTGGATTAACTTGGGCGGCTTGGCGGGGGAGGCGGAGTTCGACAAGGTGGACACGTATCTGCGCCTGATTATTCGGAAGGAGTTGTCAGTAAAAGAGGGGGGCCTGATGATAAGCCAGTTCAAGAAGGAACGCATGGTGCAGAAGCACTTGGTGTCCGCGGCGGGATTGCAAACCTGGGACGCATTCAAGGCCGAGTTCACCCCCTACTGGAGCTCCCAAGAGAAAATCGAGTCGTTGATCGGCTGCTTACCTTCAACTCAGGGGGGAGCGCGCCGGGGGGGTCTGGGGAAGTTCCGCACGCGATCTTGAATTACGTCGAGAACGCGCGGGCGAATCTCCAAGAAGCGCAGGCGCCACGCGCGGGGCACATCCTAGGCTTGCAACAGGTCGAGGTGAAAGTCGACATCAAACTCTATCGGGAGGCGCGGACCGAGGGGCCGGAGCTTAAGGTTCCAGGAGAGGCAGGCCTTGAGGAGGACGAGCCCACACATGAGACGAACGTGCCGATGTTCCCTCGTTGGAAGATCGTCAAGGGCAGCATGAGCGATATGAAGGACGTCCCGAGGCTGCCCTTCACGGGGACAATCATCGACTGCAATTACGCCCTTGACAAGGAGAAGACTCCCGACGCGATGACCAAGGAGGAGGTGCAACCGTTCCTGGAGTCTTTCAACGCCAAGACCACCGCCCCGGCATGGACTATCGCTATCTTTTGCGGTTTCGTCCAACAAAGCGATTTCCTGGAGGTGATTGACAATTACTGCTCCGGCCGCGCGGAGCGGTTCTTCTGGCACAAGCAGAACGTGAACATGAACCCCAACAGGACCGTGCGCTACAATGACGTTGAATGTGGCGTCCTGGGGTACCATGTAAAGAGCGATGCCCAGGGGGAGTCTACTAAAAAGCCGGAGTGGATGTTCAACTTTGATACTGGAGAAGGTGAACGTGTGAGCCGCGCGTCACTTTTGCGCGGCTTCCCGGTTGTGCACCAGATGTTCAAACGCGACAACAAAGCCGTGAATAACCATCAGAAACCCCAAGCTCTGTTGATGGAGCTGATCCAGTGCCACATGCTCGGTGACAATCCGGGCAAGATGGATGAGAACGGCCATCCACTCAACTGGATTCTCGACGCTTGCTGCGGCGTCGGCTCGACGTCCATGGCCGCCATGAGGTGTGGTATGAACGCGATCGGCTTCGACCACGACCAGTTCATGGTCAGCTCTGCGCAGCAACGGCTGATCAATTTCGACAACGAGCCCGATCAGGACGCCGAGACGAAGCCAAAACAGAAGAGCGAACCGACGGCGAAGGGCAAGGAAGCGGCCACTGCCGAATCTGAGGAAGAAGAGAATGATGCAGATGAGGAAGATGAGAATGATGAATAAAATAGTAGGATTTGTCGACCGCCCTGACTGATAGTATCAGTCATGCCTCGACGGTATAGGGTGAAAAGTACTCTACTCGTAAACATTTGAATAAAGAATGATACATGTATGCATATTTCGGTGTTTTCATTGTACGCATACTGCACTTTTCTACCGTGTTGCCTTTATGTATCCCTATTTCGCGCATAAATATCACTAAACCCTGATTTTTTGAAATATATATAAATCCAAAAATGACATATGATAATATCATTTTCATCGAATAGTGTGTTACGGGCAACCAGCCGTATTCACAACAGCATCCTGCACGCATGCAGTCTGCCGCCCTCAAGAGAAGAGTGTAGTCCCGCTACCAGCGCAGCAGGACCCAGCGACAGATTGCAATACTGCAACCCGACGGAACGCGAAAACGCACCCCAACCGGCCGCAACAATGCACTCTGCCACCCCCGAGTGCACAGACGACAACGCCATCTGCTAACGCACCCGGTGAACACACTGAACGGCATGAGATCGGCCAACAAAAGCCAGCCCACCATCATCCCAGTGGATGTGAGAAGCAAATCAGGAGCAGGGCGGGGCCGTGACAAGATACCACAAACTCATACATGTTCCCAACCCTGATGCAAAGCAGCATGGAAAGATGAAACGATGTGACCGATCATCGCCCAACAATTGTTGGTCTCTGGGTAACGGAGTAAGCGGACCCTGCTGGCATGCCCCCCAGTGGCTCCCGGTCGATGGATGGGACCTGTTGGTCCATGGTTATGTCATGAATGCAGTCACACCACACAGCATGGACACCCCATGTCAAAAAGTACAAGTAAACACACACACACACTGAGTACTAATCAGCAGTACTATACACTGCACATACACTAGCATTCATTATACATGTTAAAATTCACTGACTCAGAGTGAATAGATCAACTATATTGTACATGGTAATATAGATACCACTTCCAAACACATGTGCGTGGAAAGTGTCAATGATGGCGATACATAAGGGAACAGGATAAGATAACATGCTGTAGGGCTGGATGGAGAATATCTCCAGACCCGAAGGCATTATACAGTGTTCATAATGCAGCTGGTAACTGCTGAACACTGTCCATACCTTTACTATCGCTGGAGCAACTACAACAACTACGTTGCATATTGACAGTTGAATCAGACTTGATCAGATCAATTGCATGCAACACACAGATCAGTATTTACATGATATCTGACAATAGTGTTAAGGACAATCACACACATATAAATGTGCTGTGTCAAGTTGCTGTGATTGTATCCAGCAAAGTCATTTGTTCTAAATGAGATATATCACTTTGATAAATCTTAAGAGCACAGACCTATGCTAAAAACAAATCATAGGTTGAGAAATATCACTAAAGTGGGTGTATCCACTTAAGTTGATTAATCTATACATAATCAGAAAAGTACATTTGCTGTGCATGGGTTTAAATCAGTAAAACCCAGAATGTTGTTAACCATAAATGTTGATATACAGCACAACTCACTTATTTGCTATGAAATTTGTCATATGCAAAAGTGAAGTTCCTCACAGTGATTCTGTACTTACATTCCACATATACACTGAGATATGTCACTAAAGCAATATTTCAGATAGCTGAAAAAGCTGTAAAAATGCTCCACGTTTAATTTCAAAATGAAAAATGTGTGCCCATTGTATTTAAAATTATGATTTTATACCTATTAAGGTATCAGGAAATCATAATGACCATGGTCATATCTCGTGTAACACCCTAGATATTAGGTGTGTAATATATAGGGGTATACATGTTGGCTGTAACAAAATATGTAAAAATCCTCCACGCATGATTTCAAAATGAAAAATGTGTGTGGATTTTTTTTGCTGATCTGATTATTCAGCTATATCTGAATATTCCCTGATTTATACAGCACTTGTAACACCCTGTAACAACCCTAAAATTAAATGTGTGTGTCAGGGGTGTAACGTACCCTCTGAAAACCACCTTACATTTATTTAGGTATTAAATGCAGGTTTGCTTAAAAATCTTTGCAAAAACATTATACTGCTTATTTTTTACCTGTATTAGGGTTACTGATATCATGTAACACTCTAATCACCATATTGAGTAACAGGGCCACTGTAACTATATATGCCCTAAAATGCCACATTTATTTCGAAAAACTTCGTTTTTTGGCATTATTATATCATGCTAAATCATCACAGACATGATAATACCCTGGGCAACAACCCAAGAACTGTAGGGCAACGACCCAGAAAGTGCAGGGCTACAACCCAAGGACTGTAGGGCTGCAACCCTAAAACTGTATAAGCTGCTTCCTATAAGGACTACAAGCTATAAGCTATAAGCTATAAGGTATATAAACAACTGACTGCCTATGTATTCACACTTCCTCAAGGGGGGAAGAAGGTGGATAGGATTCACACATATCCATTTCATATTCCGATCTGGTGATTTCTGATAGATTGCTTTTGATAAAATCACTGCATCCACAAATAACGTTGAAATCTGTACAACGTTAAATCCACTATCACTAATAAAGTGTAAACTCGGATGGGAAACTATATCCTAATGACTATAAGTTGACTCTTGCTCAGCATTTACATTCTCGAGTAAGTTTGGAATGCTGAACTATATACATAACATATAACCTGATACCATGCTTAATTGCATTTCCTGGATCAGAAGATGATAGTTATATAATGTATATATATATATATCCCACCTGATGCACTTTGGCACTATAGCCGTATATAAGAGTGGGAAGGACAAGTGCATCGCTGTAAGACTGGTTGATATAGTCCCAGTGTTGAAGGCAGAATTTGGCACCCGAATAACAGCTGATAACTGTTGGTGACCACCATGTAAGACCTTCCAAGCGTAACTCCTTTGTCCTGAGATGCAAGTGAATTGTTCATAATATGTTGACATCACATAAAATCATTTTGATAAAAACCCTATATATTCATATGAGCTGTTGTCACTAACATGGGTTTTTGAATCGTCGAAATGAGTATAACTCCGATGAATTCATTAGTACAGAATAAGCTGTTGAGATTATTCCTCCGGCTGGATTGCAATCATTCACAATCCCTGTACATTCCGGTGACAAAATATTGCACTGGACTGATCACCACATTTGGTATAATCTGTGATATATAAATCACCAGAGAAAGCATTGCAATCAGCACAATGCTGTTTAGACTCACAAAGATGAGTAATATATATTCTCATATGTAATAAACAGAGGCACAATGTGACCTACGCTAAAATCGCGTATGCTCGGGCACTGTATTGTGACCTGCGCTAAGATCGTGTATGCATGGACACAACATGACTCGTGCCAATGACGTGGACATATTTTTTGCCACGACATCACATCTGAAATCAATAAATCACTCAGAGTAAAGGTGTTGACATCAGTATAGCACCATTATACATATAGTCATGAGGATTTTAAAGAAGACATAGTCTCTCCGATATTGACAAACATGGTACATATATATATATCCATGCTCTCTGATCATATATTGACATCCCACAGCATACGATGATGGTAATAGCAAACCACTTCGCTGCTGGAGGGTAGTGTTGTATTTTATACAGCACATGCTTGGGCACTATATGACCCACGCTGATGACGTGAATTCGGGCTGCATCCCAAAGACTGCATGCACCTTTGGTGCAATGGGCTGCAACCCGAGAACTGCTATCCAGCTTCATAGAAAGCTTCCACGTCATCACATAGAGGTCGGACCTCTGTTGTATTTGAACGGCGCTTGACAACCGCCTAGCAATACACTTCCTTGAGGGGGGAAGATGATAAGCTAGAAATACAACTAAAAACCAAATAAATAATAAATAATAAAGACAAATAATAAAACAAGTAAGTTGCATCATTGTTTTTGTTTTGGTAAGCCTGACTATATACAGTCAAACCATGCAGAACTCCATGAAAGTTGACACATACATCAGCCATGACATTCAAATGAGCTTGATTTTGAAGACCTAGACATTGTATACATCTGGTCTAGCATGAATCCAGACTAGAATTGTATACTGACACGGTGCAAGCACTATAGCCTCTGCCACCGATGATCATTGAAAAGGGCAACCATTCTTGATACTTCATACATATCATCTGATTGGATCATTAAAGGTGTCAAGATTACTCAATGCAATATGCAGGCCACGGCCTGAGTACAACACCTAGAAAGGTCAAAGCCACTGAGCTGACCAATGCAGCATAAATGCTAGCTGCCTTGAAGGCTATACAATAAGCCTATTGCCCTTATGTCTTGATATGTATCCGTGTATGGGCATCTCTTTGCCTACTGAATGAGCCATACCAACCATCTTGTCTTCATTGATCATTACATATCTGATCATATCGCCATTGAGCAATGCCTATTCTGTGAGATTATATATCACGAGGCATTTCATTAGTGCACATTAAACAATTGAAGTGCAACAAAGATCATCAGCTCTACATCATACCAAAAGGTTGAGTTATTGTCAATTGATTTTTCAGACACCATTTCTCAGAGGTCTATTCATCATGAAAGACAGAGTCTGTGCAATCATGGCTATTCAGCCTCCGACATAGCTGACATAGCTATTTAGCTTATGACCCAACCGTTGTTAAGCAGCCTCCACGCTATATGGCTGAAAAATGGCAAGCAATCTCTTAGGTCATTCTTGGGCATAGAGCAATTAAGCACAGCCAATCCAGGATGTTTATCCCGAAATTCTCCAAGAGTTATTCATGTTTTCCATGTGTCATATGAAAACAGCTAATATACCGCCCTATGATGGGAGTCATCTCCTTCAGCGAGGGGAAGTGGTTATGCTGTAAAGTTGACCAATCTGATCATCATAAAAGTGACAGATTTGAGAAAATCGATTGAAACTTGTATTGAAAATGACTATTCCTTACAATAAGGTATTGCACCTAAGGGAATAAGGGTTTCATCGTCTGAAATAGGAAAAGACTTTTACATTGACTCTAGTTCCTGAATCCAGAATCGCATAGAAAAAAAATGTTCTATCCTGTGCATATAGAAATCACATTAGATTCAGATTCTGAGCATACAAATGGACTTGAATGCACTCAGGTTTGTACTAAGTTGCAATTGTCCAAAGTTTTATTCTGACATCACTACTTATTTGTGGAATAGCATACAATGGTATAAACCATCCACATATAGATTGACATCATATTTGAAATTTCATATCATTTTGTCACATAAGACAAGCATCCTCATTGAGGAATAAAGACTCTTTGAAAGCTCATTCGGGAATGTTTAGAAATTTGTTGCCTCTACCATTAGGCCACGAAGTCTTGGAAAACCCGCAATCTGCATACGGTCTCCAAGCACAGTTCATCCTCATTCTGGAAAGTGACAGAAATTTTATAGTCATAAAACAAGTCACAATTCTATCGGATTGAAATGACACATTCATCATTCATACTTCTTTATCATAACAAGTCTCTGAATAGTGTCTGCCCAAAAATAAAATGGGCACCATTGAGATAAATGATCATGTGCTGAAGAATATACACATATCACTAGGCAATGCCATGTTCCATTCATAATGAAATGACATGTCAGCCATCCATCAACTACGAAAATACAACTCGTAGTAAGTTGTTGTCATTACGGACACTTCTTGATTGACTCTCCATTAGCTTCGATACCAAAGTTAACTTCGGTAACTCTCCATCACTGATTTCTTTGTTCATCATGACAATCATTTTCCAGAACATTGTCTAAGTTGGGCACACTATAGTGACCCTGAATTGACAAATGTATGTAAGCTGCAACCCAACAACTGCATTTGACATCATCTGGCATTAGCCACATTCAAAAACGTCAGGCATATTGCCAATATGACGTAGAGAGAATCAATGTTCAGATTGACATTGTTACCTCTAAAGCATTCGATGAGTAATCTCAGTCTGATTCGCATAACATAATGATTGAATAACATCCTCCATCACCATCTGATTGGTTTGATACATCTCTTTTTGCGAGGGGGAGGAAGAGTATAGATTCATTCATTTTCATACAGCTGCCACACCTTACATCATTGTGATTTTGCTTGGAAAATTAAAGATCTTATCAAAAGTTCCAGCATCTGTGTATAGCAGCCATAAAATTGATGACACGGTACATCATGCCGATCGAAACATCAAATGAAGTCGTATTTGACTTATTGACACATAAAGTTCATTATGAAGAAATCATAAATGCACATTTCTCCGGCTCTATCATTGTAGGGGCACTGACATAGGAGAACGATGGTTTTTCAAATGTGAATAAGCTATATTGTAAGCTTACGACCATCACTTTGACGTCAACAGCCTGAGATGCTGATTGTCGAAATTCAAGAGTTGAAGGATTCGATGAATCAACCTTGATACATGTGTTTTGATTGATAAATTGTTGATCCATGGTTTCTCCCCAAATCTAGAGAAGCTGGCACACAAGTTGTTGCCAATGTCTTAAGGAAAGCATCTGAGCAAAGGATTGCCAGTTGTGCCATCAGGCATCGAATTCCATAACAGCAAAGCCGAGTGAGTAAATCCGCCACTCTAGCTATTTGCCCGTCATTCCTTCCAGGTTCATGACAAGAGACAATTCATCAAAGTCATACACCAATGCATAAGTCGCATGCATGGTTGCACAGTTTGTATCCGAATGCCATTCCATCAAGGTTAAGCATCTTGACAGTAACACTGGCCAACCAAAAGCCTTCCTGTCTTTGGATATCTTGAGCACTCTCATTTCCAGCTCTTTGGACTAGGAAGCATCATGACTGTGCCTCGCCAGGACGCTAATCCTCAAAGCCGCACACTTGAGGCGAGCCTTATGAGACAGTGACCTTTGGCTTGTGGGGCGTCAACCCCTTATCAAATCCTGAACACTTGTTAACACCTGGATAAATTTATCATGATGCAACTTAAGTGGGATTATAAGTTCCACATAATCATATTGTCTACGTATGCTGAAGGCATAACTGCCGCATATGATCACAATAAGTCGCAGCTTCTATAACATTGTGGCTTCTGAGTCAAAAGCTGATAGCCAATGACTTTTGCCAATAATTGCCGACCTAATAATAATCAGGCCGTGGAAACATGTACCCAAGAGGTTTTCATCCATCGGTCGTATAAATATATCAGGGCTGCATCCCAAGAACTGCAGGGCTGCATCCCAAGAACTGCGATGCGCCTTCGGTGCAATGGGCTGCAACCCGAGAACTGCAGGGTTATATCCCTAACATTTTTTACCCTGCATCAAATTGATATGACAGGAGCAGGAATTGATCCTTCCTTGCTAAGTTGTAGTGAGCCTTGTATAAATCATACCCTTACACAGATACGCATATGCGGGTACCAATATCTGTGAAAAAACTGCTAATGCTACCTTTGCCAAAACCGTGGTTTGTCATCGGATTCTGTGGCCAGTAAATCCGCGCTACCGGATAACTGAGGTGGACGGAGTTGTGATCCTGAGTTATGCTTGACACACATAACTAAAACGAATTTCACATTAGTACGTGGCGAATCCATTCTCACTCATCGCGACAGATGTTCGTCAAAGCGTGCGTACTGGACCATAAAAGGAGTTTGGCAGACGGGTGAGGATTTAAAGTGGACTTATAAAGACCCTCCGATATCTCGTAAGCAGGGCCTTCTCCGTTTGCATTAACCCCTAAACTGGTGTTGGGGTCATTTTCGACCCCAAATCGTGCGATGTTTTTTTAGTATTTTTGTGTCAACAACGTCGATCATCACCATAAATGGTCTTGCGCCGTTTGAGGCCTTGCAAATATGTGTATCCTTGACGGTGAAGTACTTGCCTTTTAGATATATGCATGTTATATATCTCACATAGCATCATTTTCATCCATGAAAAAGTGCCTCGAAAGTGTGGAAAGCGTTGTGTGAAAAGCAGAAAAATCGAGATGAAATGTAGATATTCGTCATTTTAGACGCTTGCCGTGGACCCGAATGCATTCCGGATGGAATATGGCATCGTCCAAGAGACCATTCATCGTAAATGCATCAAATATATCCATTATGGTGGTAAAAAACTGCAAAATGATGAAATATGAGCTTAAGTATGAAAAATATTGAGAATATGGTGTTTTTTCTGTTTTTTGTTTGTTTTTTTATACAATAAGCGTATAAAGCGATACGTAAACGTGGTATCCATACCCCAAGCAGCATATCAACGTGAAGCTATGATTAAAGCCGATGCTCTGAAGGTGCCCCATGGGTTGTGGGCTGTCCATACCGTTTTTAATCAATGGCTTTGTAAAGGTTTGCGTTTGGAAACCCCCAAAATTATGACGGCAATTTCGATATATTAGCGGATATATTGCGTCAAAATATGCGTATAACCTATCAAAATGTTGGGCCAATCGATGCCTAAGGGATGGTTGATTTAGCTAGCACGTGCATGCAACCGATGCCACTTGTAAGTGACAAAACACGAAACTACCCAAAAAGGGCCGAAATATTTACACCAGTTTAGGGGTTAAAACAAGCCCCAAAAATCGGGCTCCCCATCGCTACCTGTGAACCTCCATAGTAGCTTCAGGAGGGGAGGAAGGGTTGGGTGCACTATATCAGGCCGAGAATCGTTCGATTATAAATTGTTAAATCGTGGGATCATCGATCGCGCAAAGCGACGACGGCTAGCGCAAATAATCCGTAACGTAGACTTCGGATGCTTTGAATCGTCTAGTACATACATGATAACGTGTGGATCAATCAGTAATCCAGCGTCAATCTGTATCACGAAAACGCTCTTCATTGAACCTTGGAACGTCACTCTGAAATACGATACGATTTCCGGAAAGGTGGGCTACATCCTAAGAACTGTAGGGCTAAATGCCTAAGGTGAGGGACTAAAGTGGACTCAGTTCCCCCCAATAACCTAAAAACACCATGAGGGACGCCTCAAATCGGTGTAAGAAGACTGGTACCAGCAAGAAGCGACAACAACAAAGACATCATAGACATATACAAAGGTATGCCCGTTGTGAGGTCACAACTCTTTTAAGAGGGGAGATCTGTCAGGGTCATGACCGATGACATATGTGTCATACATGTCATACGTGTCATACCTGTCAGACATGTCATACCATGTCATGTCATATATTATTCAGACAGTCGGTCGCGTCATATATCATTATGACAGTCGACAGTATGGTCGACCATGACTGTACATGTCGAGTCGCGTCATATATTTATGACAGTCGTCAGTACGGTCGACGATGACTGTACATGTCGCCAGATGATAATGTCATATCATCAGGCATCCCTGTCATCGAGAGTTCGTATGTCGAACTCGAAGATGGCAAAGCAAAGATACATCTTGAAAACAAACAAGAACCATCTTGGCTTTCAGCATGCGCGGAACTCGCATGCGCAGCATGAACGAACTAGTCGTTATTACCATGCTGGTCGTTCAACCTACGTCTCGGGTTCACAACCCAATGGCGGTACCATCTAAGATGATGGGAGACGTTAGGTACAAAAGTGAGGAAGCGTTGTGCTTCAGCAGATCTGCTTACAGAGACTGCACTCACAAACCCGCTCATCCGTACACTTGCATTGCTGTTCAACTTTGCAGTGTTTATTTTGTATATTGATAATATATTCACGGCGCTTGTTTACATAGCCGTAACAGTCGATGTCGCATTCGATACATTATGTATATATTTACGAGGAGCTCGTGCAAAGCGTGCGCTATAGCTGGCAATTTACCGGGTAAAGGATTTTGGCCCTTGGTAATACCGGGTAAAATACCGGTAATACTTTGAGTGGTATTACCGGGGTAGTACTATTCTGGGATTTTTGGCAATAATTAAAACGATCATGGGGCATCACGCACACATTATTATTGGGAGCCATACAATTGTGCTCCTAGAGGCTTTGATGTATGCGCAATCGATCCAAGAAGGTGGCTAGACCAAATTCGAATGTTGTCGCCACCGAAACGAACAAAAACTACTTTCCAGAAAGTACAGACAGCCGCCCCGATTTTGGGGATTGGTTACATGCTGCACTCTCGGGTGCAGTCACCTGCCGTACAAATGTGCCCTTAGAGGCTTTGAGGTATGCGCAATCGATATATGAAGGTGGCTAGACCAAATTCGAATGTCGTCGCCACCGAAACGAACGAAAACTACTTCTCAGAAAGTACGGACAGCCGCCCCGATTTTCGGGATTGGTAATACCCTTACCCGGTATTACCAATGGTAAATTTTGGTAGTTTGGCATGGAGGACGGTCAGAGTGTCCTAAGAAGGGTGAATCCATGACGGATATCTCTCGTGTTGCCATGCAGGGATGTACTCGCGTTGTGAACTGTTTAGACTTCGAGCACGTCTCACCATCTCACGGAATGGGGATGTTGGAAATCGTCCTGGCGTGACGGTTGAGAAGCCGTCGATTTGATTTTCCCCATGGTAAAATGGGTAAAATCGATGGTAATACGGGGGTAATACCCGGGAATACCCATACCCGGTATTACCGATGGTAAAACTTTTTGGTAACGTG
>LGRX02005193.1:0-19683 GCA_001247695.2 Cymbomonas tetramitiformis
GTACTCTCCCTCCGTCTTCGCGCTCTCCCTCGCCTGCTGGGTCTGTTCTTGGTGTCACATGTGTCACAGCCTGACACTTACTGTTCAGGGTAAGAGGGTATGGGTAGCTACCCATACCCTCTTACCCTGAACAGTAAGTGTCAGGCTGTGACACATGTGACACCAAGAACAGACCCAGCAGGCGAGGGAGAGCGCGAAGACGGAGGGAGAGTACTCTCGCAAGCCAGAGGTTACGAGCTTCTGCCGCTGCGCGGCCGATCGCGCGATTCTCGACAGAAAGCAATGGAAAGCAGCTCGTAACCTCCGGACTACCACAGAAAATAAAAAAATCGATAAACCGGGAGAAAATCGCCGCGTCCGGAGGCTCTGACTTGTGAGAGTAGAGGGAGAGGGAGCGGGAGTCTGACATGACATGACATGACATGACATGACAGCACAGGCGCAGGCGAGGGGCCTCGGCCGCGGCCTCGGCCTGACGTGAGACACCCGACCGGGACTCCCGGGAGGACTGCTGATGCTGCTGCTGCTGATGCTGTCGCTGTCGGTCGGATATTCGGCGTGACACCGCGGCGTGGGCTGGGCGGGCGGGCGGGCGGGCGGGCGGGCGGGCGAAGTTTCGACAAAAATCAAAAACATAAAACTAGAAAAGAAAATCCCGGGTGTTGGCTTGGAACCTTTCTTTTTACAAACTAACGTGGTGCCACGAACATTGTTTTATCCTTTAGGCAACTTATAGCCGGAATTTTCATATTTTCGAAATTTTTAGTGGCTTGCTGTTGCCGCCTGAACTCATCCGTATCCCTTCATCCTGTAGAAAGTTATTTTCCTATCGGGCCAGCCCTGACCGGCTACAAACTGAAAGAAATCTTTTGCAGCACACTTGCACCTGAGCTATTAGCTTCAACAGCTTTCAGTAATATATAACTTATACCTATGGCGTTAAGGAAGTGTACCTCAGAGGCACAAGTGAGCGAGATATGCAAGGAATTCCCAGCGGTATGTTGTTCGAGCTTTAACCGATACAGCACATTCTTACTGTTGTCGTGGATGCTGAAAAACGACGGTTCTGCAGGTCGTTGTTCATTTCGAAGCGGACTGGTGTGTTCCTTGCCAACACATGAATGCCATCTTGGAGCAACTGCAAGTCGAGAATAATCACGCAGCCTTCGTACGGGTGCGGCAGAACGTCTTGCGATCTGTATTATTTGTTTACCTGGCATTCGCAATATCACCGTCGAATAATGTTCAAAGTTGCGTCGGCAGGTAGACGCGGAGGAGCTGTTCGAGCTATCAGAGAAGTATGAGATCCAAGCAGTTCCTGCGTTTGTCTTCTTAAAGGTAAGGAACAAGACTCCTGGACAGGTGACCGTGGTGAATTTTTTTCAGTCCCAGTTATACTAATGATGTCTCCGGTGTGTTGTGTTATCTCAGGGCTCTGTGTTGTGTGATAAACTCGAGGGCGCTAACGCGCCTGAGTTGGTGGCAAAGGTGGAAGGTCTTTTGAAGAGTACCTCTAAACCTATGTCCGAAAAACCTGCGTCTTCTGCGCAGCCGCCGGAAAGCCTCAACGATAGAATAAAGAAGCTTCTCGCTTCCTCGCCGGTCCTTCTGTTCATGAAGGGCGACCCACAAGAGCCTCGGTGCGGCTTCAGCAGCAAAGTCAGTGCGGCGCTAACTGAGTGCGGCGCAAAGTACAGCACCTTCGATATCCTGTCAGACGAGGAGATCCGACAAGGCCTGAAAGAGTATTCAAACTGGCCAACGTACCCTCAGCTTTATGTGGACGGAGAGCTGATAGGAGGGTGCGATATCATTCTGGAGATGCATGCAAGCGGTGAGCTGAAGGACGCTGTGTGTAAGAAAGATGCGTTGAACGATAGAATAAAGAAGCTTCTCGCTTCCTCGCCGGTCCTTCTGTTCATGAAGGGTGACCCACAAGAGCCTCGGTGCGGCTTCAGCCGGAAAGTGAGTGCGGCGCTAACTGAGTGTGGCGCAAAGTACAGCACCTTTGATATCCTGTCAGACGAGGAGATCCGACAAGGCCTGAAAGAGTATTCAAACTGGCCAACGTACCCTCAGCTTTATGTGGACGGAGAGCTGATAGGAGGGTGCGATATCATTCTGGAGATGCATGAAAGCGGTGAGCTGAAGGACGCTGTGTGTAAGAAAGATGCGTTGAACGATAGAATAAAGAAGCTCCTCGCTTCCTCGCCGGTCCTTCTGTTCATGAAGGGCGACCCACAAGAGCCTCGGTGCGGCTTCAGCCGGAAAGTGAGTGCGGCGCTAACTGAGTGCGGCGCAAAGTACAGCACCTTTGATATCCTGTCAGACGAGGAGATCCGACAAGGCCTGAAAGAGTATTCAAACTGGCCAACGTACCCTCAGCTTTATGTGGACGGAGAGCTGATAGGAGGGTGCGATATCATTCTGGAGATGCATGAAAGCGGTGAGCTGAAGGGCACCGTGTGCAGAGCTTGACAGCCAAGTTCTGCATAGCAGCAGATACATCCATTTCTATTGGCATACCACGGTGTCAGTGTCGTTGGGGATAGTAAAATGGTTGAGCATTTTTTGTTTTTGGCAATTTTGCTCCCTGGCAAGATAAGTTACACAATACATTTTGGGGAAATAATCCAATCAACTGTGGGTGATCTGAATGTCTTGTTCTGGAAATAACCCCCACTTACATTGTTGGCCCAGTGAACCTGGGACGAATTTCCTCGCTAGCACAGCAGAAGCTGAGTATATTTAGCAACCGAGCATGTTATTTCCCGGTGGGCACCTTCCAGGTGACTCGGAGCTGCAACAGTTGACCATATTTCCCACACTTGACAAATCTGTTCCAGTAAGGACTCATTCTCTTCAGTCACGCGTATAGCACTTGCACTTAGGTTGGGTAACAACCTTATATGATTTTTATGCCTCCCAAAATAAGATGTATGAAATGAGGTGGTCTCCTGTGCATATTACACTGTGCTGCAACTCAGACTATTGTTGTGAACCGACCTTTATGTCATGACTTAGTGCAAGCCGTGATTTGAATGCAATCTAGAAACATGAATTATCATGTGGATATGCGTGGTGTGTATGATATTTATTTGCCTCACTTAAGATGGCCGTTTTTCCTTCATGTGAAAGGTAGCAATGTGTATTCCTGCAGAAATCGTCGCAAAATGGTGGGTCTATACAAGAGTCGAGTTTGCATTTGAGTTGTATGATTACTCCCGGCGACGGGGGGTAGCTTGAAATATCGTTTTGGGGTGAAGCTCTATAAATTGCGTCGCGATGCGACCTGTGCAGACCTTGCGGGCCTTTATTTTACGAAACCTAAGACGATTTAATTGATTATCTTTGCAATTGAGCCATCACGTTTTGTCTGTCCACGTTTTATCCAAACGGCACTTCGCGCTCCAGCGAAATCTCTGGACCGTCTGCGATAAAGATAAGGTGCTTTTATCCCCACGCTCCTGCTACACTGAAATCGTTTATACAACTCAAACTTGAACTCAATCCAAACTTCAGTGAAGTTTGGAGGTTGACGCCCCCCGGTCGGCGACCTCCAAACTTCAGAAGCTCTCTCTCCCGAAGGTTTCTGAAGTTTTGAGTCGAGAATTTCCGCCGGAGGAATTCAACCAATGAAATTCTCACGATCAATACTTATACAAACTCAAACTCCAACTCAGCGCTTGTATAGGCTCACCCTAAGAACGAAGTGTTGTCGGTTGACATTGAAACCACAGTTTTGGGGTGGGAATAGTGACTACCCTCTCGCCAACTTGCTCCCAAATGCCTGTCTCCGGGCAATACATATGTTTCGTTGAGCCAGACTGCATTCAGACATTGGACGATAACGTTGATTGCTCCAACACATCGCAAACAATTATCAAAAACCAAATGGCACATAACAGTGTCCTCATCATTTTACACATTTTATTTTATATTTACAAATGTATGACATGTGTCAATGCTATTACGCTAGATACACTGCTGGCTTCAAATGTACTTTATTCCTGAGTGGAGGTGTAGTCCATATATACAACATCAGTTGAGTCGGCACTGATGTGTGCCATCATCATCTGCACGCTTTTTACGACGTTAATGGGGCCATCTTTGCCAGCTTTGCCTTACGCATCATCTTCTTCATCTGCAAAAAAGATATATCGTCTTCCTCAACATGCGCGTATGTGCATGCAGAGGTGGTGGTAGATGGGCACATCGACCTCGGCTCGGCCTCTTCTCTGCTGCTCCGAAAAGGCATGCTTGCTCTCAAAAGGCCTCCAGCACCAGCCGATGCCGCAGCCGAACCTCTACGGCCACGGGCACGGGCCGATGCCAATAAGCCAGCCAAACCTTCTGCATTATTGTCGTGGATTTCTTTGCTGCAAAACAAACGCACCATCCAGCCAAAGCCGCCTAAAAAAACTCCAAAATATCCATTGAAATGGTACAGTTGAACTGGTACGTTTCAGCCTAGTAAGCAGGGAATGTGGGACTCTGACAACCGGAACTCAAGCTGTACTGCAACCATTATCAAGAATTGCAGAATTGCCCTTGGGATTCGAACTTGATTCAAGTGAGTGGCGTGCTGCAGGATTTCATTGACACGAAAAACACAGTATCTCAATGCATAGTATGGTTCACACCAGAGCTGCTTCTTTGCTGCTGCCAAGCTGCCCCCATCGAAAGCCTTCTTACTGGATGGGCTCTGTGTCCAAGTCCCATCCTGCTTCAAGTGCTTCGACTTTTGCCCACGGCGGTTCATGCACTCAGCCATCTTCTCCACAAGTTCCTCCTCCGCCATTCCTCTGCAAATATACACCTTAAGCATTCTGATATCACAATTATTGGGCACTGCTTCAGGAAACAGATGCGGTGATGTCTAGGAATGTGGAATGTGGGGAAACAGTGTTTGGTAGTGGCAGGCCGCAAGCTGACCTGTTCTCAGGTTTGTCCATCTCTTGTGCCACCTCTCGTGAGAGGCGCTCGAGAGTAACTTCCTCCTCTGCTCCGCCGAGAATAACTCGGGGAAGAAGCTTCGCACTACTCAAGGGGATAGCTTGGCCCTGTGAAAGTCCACATCAACAAGCGATCTTACTATCAGGTCACGGACAATTCGCTAGATACATAAGAGTGCGAAAAATGATAAAGTGGCTGAAACGAAAGCTTTGTTTATGGTCCAAGACGTAGCATGAACCTTTGGCAGTCGAAAACAAAAGATGCTGGAACATCAAACGGGAGCAAGGACTCCTATCTGCAATAAAGCAAGTGTCATACCTCTGTGATCTCTGCGAGGTTGCACATGAAATCTCGCGCGAATGTGTAGTTTCCTAGTGCAGGCTCACAGCCGACTGGATAGATTACTACACCGTGAGCTGCAAGCTGTTGCGCAATCTGCAAGGGGTCTCGACCTGAAATTGAACGAAATACAGTTTAGCCCCACCGTGATGGCGAGCAGAGCAGCACTCATCTGAGAACTGCTGTGGAATCAAACACTGTGTGTGACAGGACAAGAGTCCGAATGCCCTTAGGGCATAAGTACTGTAAGAACGCGCAATTGTGTGAATGGCAGTGCGCTTTATTGCGAATCGAGGCTGGCGAGAGTCACCTTCAGGATCGCCGTTCGGGAAGCCGTCACCAGAAGGTTCAAGACCATGAGGGGGAGCGTCGGCAATTAATACCGCAACCTTGGCGGCATTAGGCCGGAACGGAAGTTTCAGAAGCTCATCCAGCGCTGCCGTCACCGCTTCGGGGCCGTCTCCGCCACCCCTTGCAGAGAGAGTATCGACATATGCTTTCATCTCATCGATATCGGTTGTGAAGGGAAACACCTTCGTCACGAAGGTCTTGTCCTGTGGGATGGAATCAGATCCCAAAGAACCATCCGTGAGTACTGGTCGAAGCAGAGTATTCAGATGAACTTGCCAATATCGCCATCCGGCGCACGAGACTATGCTGCAGGCATGTTTACGTGGCTTGGGAAGGCTGAAGCTTCGTTGCACCTTGCAAACGAAAACTAGACAGTGAGTGCCAAAAGAAGCCTCGACAGATGACGCACCTGAGGTGGATGATCTCTGTAGGCGATAAGGCTGAACCTCACGTCACACTTTTCTTCTTGCTGAATTTTAGTTACTATTTCTTTCACGCTCTTTTGAGCCTGAAGAATGTAAGAGCCCATACTGCGAGGCCACAGTGTGTGCCGAATCAGCAACTTGTGCACAACTGCTAGCAGCTCTTGAGCGCTTTGCTGCCAGTCACGAGTTGCACCAGTTTTACAACACGTGGAGAGAAATAGGATGCCAAATAGGCTGTCGAAAGTTGCCGAAAAGCAAGGGAGTGCCTAAAGTTTAACACACCTTCCAGTGCTGTCCATGCAGATGACTAGGTCTAGTTCAGCCCGCGGCTCAGGAACTTCTTCGGACACTCGAACGCGTTCTTCCCCGCCGGTTGCTTGTGAGTTGTCTGCATCATACCGTACCTCGGGAGCATTTTCACAGGTTGGTAAGGTTTCTCCTCCACCCATCGCTGCGTGCAATATGTGTAATATAAAAAGAATCTTGTAAGAGACTGATTGAGTTCTACGGTTTTAAAACGAAACAATTGCAACGTTCGACAATCACTTCTGTTTCTATACTGCTGAACTCGAAATGCTGCACCACTTTGGCTAGCGAGCTCAGCTGTTGCTGCGTCTACGTCTCTGCACATCCGATCTGGCAAGAGACAGTCTCCTTCTCTTTCTGTACAGTGTACACACGCGACAGACATCTGGGAACTGACATGTGGCACGGCATGCATGGTTGATGGTATGGTATGGCAGCTCGGTAAGTGCTCGGTATGGCATTGGCATGGCACCGCCCGTCAACTCAAGCGAAACGGCATCCGGCAAGCGCAAGGTTGAAGGTAAACCTGCGTCATGTACAAACGGTCATTTGAAATTATGACGTGCTCAGATGCAACGGGCCCGCGGCGGATCTCGAAACGTTCAGGGTTTTTGATGCACTGAATAATTTTTCCCGGTCGCAAAAATCACTTTTTTCGCTCGGGGTCTTTCCAGACCTATTGGTATGCGTCTAAGGAAGCATACTTGTGGGTCTGTGCTGTTCAGTTGTTTTTAACTAACAAGGACTGGCGCAAATCTTACAATTGCGTGTGATTTGGCTCGCTCAACCTCAGACACGTAGAGTACAATATTAGGTACCCTATAGTAGTATCTAGTAGTAGGTGACTCCTTGTGTCACTCAACCTGAAGCATCGTAGTTGCGGTCGCAGTGTCACACGTTATGATGATGACATTGCGACACGCGCCCCTCACAGACAATCTTCCCTTCGTAATAACTTGGCGGCGCAAGCCGCCAGCCCTTACTTGGTAATATTATCCACAAGCCTTGTCCTTCAGCTGCCTGCCACTCTGTGGCAGCTGTCGTACCGCCTTCTTTCCCCCCCTCATATAGCTAGTTTATTTCGGGTTTCTCATGACAACCCTCCGAACGCTCAATCGAGCATCCGCTATACCCCGCTCGCTCGTGGGCAGGGAAGATATCTTACTGGAATATCCTAGTTCACTAGATATCAGAAACTCCCGAACTGTGTGGATAAACTCATCAGATAAATAAACCCTAAGCTAGATATACCCGGAACGGTCTCGGACGGTTTCGGAGTCTAGCCTACCTGTGACACAGCGTGTGTCACAGCACGAACCTATAGATCAGTCAGCAGTCCAGTGTTGGTCCTAGGAGTCTGTCATAGGGGCCTGACCGGGACTCCCAGTCAGGGCTGCCTATACAGATTTCAGCACACCACCCCAGCACTGTGGGTGGTGACTGTCTAGGAGAGTCAGATAATGTAAGATAAGTTAGGGCAGGAGCCAGGTTGACAGACCTAACTGCTAATCCAACTGTGCAATTCTGAAACACAAATTGGAAACCCTCTAGCTAGCACAGGTGCAGAAACCTACGGGCATTGTGCACCCGCTAAACAACTGAAAAGCACCGAGCTAGCAAGCCAGAATGTAACTTGTAGATGTCAAAAGCAAAACATAAACCAGAAAAGTTGTTGAAGTCACCGGAGTTCCGCACACCACCATGTCGGTGTGCATCCAGAGTGAACAAGAAGTCAATCGACAACACCAAAGTAGCCAGCTGTGGTCTCAACCAAGTCGGACCCGAGGGGAGGGTTCCCGAAAGGACCTCTCTCATGTAGAGCCACACCGTAGAAGAAGGCCATGTCGAAGCTCAAATCTGCCTGAGCAAGATCCTGAAAGATGTCAGGGGGCTCAGGCGGCTCAAGCGGTGGCACATTGTCAGCCACAAAGAAACCCTGAGCCGGGATCACGGATTCAACAAATTCATTCGTGGAGAAAATTGACGGAGTCTCCCAATCGAGGTCACCACCAGGCGAAGGCAATCCCGCAGCCGACCGAGCATCGGGCACAGCTGCCACCCCCATGATCGAGATGCAAAGAACGAGGGAAAGGAGGAAAGGAATTCCCCATGGCCCAACCGTGGCAGGAAAGCCCCAGGGCGGCTTCCCACAACCGTAGGTCCTCTGCTCGTCCACGGGCGGCCCGGAAGCATGATTGGCCGACGGAGGCGAGCCCCGCGGCTTCAGCCGGAAGCTGCCGTCGGCAAAGTCCTCGTAGTCGTCGGTGTCGTAGCCGGTGAGGTCAACCGGCGCGATGGCGGCGTGGTTGACAGTCTGAACGAACCCAGGGAACTCACCGTCCGTCGTGGCAGTCACCCGCGCCGATTGAAGCGGCACGGGCTTCACATCCTCCTCCTGCGAGACAGGTATAGCAGGGGCCGGCACGGCGGATGCCGATGCCGCCGCACCACCTGCCGGAACCTGCTCCTCCGGCATGTTCCCCGCTGCCGCGGGGCCGCACACCAGAGCCGATGCATGCGGCTCGAGAACCGCCGGTGGTGGGAAGGATGCGTGGGTGTAGTGCACCTTGCAGTTTGCCGCGGCATGGACCTCCGCGGCGAGATCGTCCAGCCGCTGATGAATGTCGTCACCTGCGGGCTCGTCAGCAGGCTGCTGCGGCTCTACCGTGAAGCCGTAGGCGGACACGTCGATCCCGCCCACCGCACCCGCACAGAGTACCGCAGGCGGCCCGTACGTAGATGCCGCAGTGGCAAAAGCCTCAGCCCCATCATCCGCCGCCTGCTGGAACAGGGCACACATGGCCAATGCACGCACTCCCTCCGCGTCCTCCTCGTCGATGGGAATGCAGAATGCCGCGGCCGAGTGCGGGGGATGCTGACGCCCGCCCAACGGACAGTCGCGGTAGAAGTGGTACTGCTCACCTTTTCCCGCCTTCTTGCACCTTCCGCAGAAGGGCTTCGCCCTCTGGTCGTCACGGTCGAAACCGACTGCAGGCAGCGGGTGCGTGCCAACACGGAATCCCCGCTGCGTACCGCGCTGCTGCTGCTGCCGCTGCTGACGCTGCGGCTGCTGCCGCTGCTGCTGCGCCGGCGGTGCGTCCGCCCCGCGTTGCTGCCGTAGCAAGTCCTGAAGCTCGTTGATCTTGTTGAGGAGGGCACCGTACTCGGTGCTGGAGAGCTGCGCAGAGATGCCGCTCTTGCCCGAAACCGCCTTCCCCGTCCCCGTCTGCGCCCAAGCCTGATAGATCTCTACCACAAGGGAGCGGAGAGATGCCAAGGAGACATGCGCGAGGTCGGCCGCGAGAGGATACCGCACCTTGACCGCGGTGTAAAACACCGGGTCCAGCCGGTTGTACAGGGAGAGCTTCCTGGTCTCCTCGGTGGGCGTCCAGTCCGTAGCTTTGTTATCCCGCACCAGCCGCTGTTCCCGAGCCAAGATGGGCTGCGGGTCAGTGTCTGCGGGATAACGTAACGCGGCGTGCTCCTCCTGGTGCGACTCACGTAGCGCCACCGGCACGCAGCCCTTGATGATGTCCACCAGAGCTCGCCGTCCATCACGGTCAGATGAGGCGTCGGTGCCAGTCAGCCAGACGTAGGCGTTGCTGTGTTTCTCGATAACCAGAGCCAGAACGTCGAAGAGCAAGCCGTTGACCTTGGTCACCACACGAGCCAGAGGGTCGTCGAGGTCAAAGGATGCCAGCTCCAGCCCAGCCGAATGAAACTCCGTACGCAGCTGCACCACCAGCTCGGAGAGGAGGCCAGCGTCGTCCGTACCGCGGAAGTGGTGCTTTTTGTCCCCAAGGACATCCTCTCGGACACCCTTGGCCCATTGGCGGTGCAGCCGCGTTTTGTAGACGTCGTCAACCAGCTTGCTCTGCTCCTGCAAGTACTTCCTGGTCGCCACGTCCGCATCTTCTTTTGAATTCGGAGCGGGGTTCGGAACAGTTGGCGTACGCACCGTCGGACTGTTCCGAACTCCGTCTAATAGCCTCAGCGAGGCGTCGATGTCACTGTCCCTGTCCAGGGACTTCTTCGCTCGGGTTAACATACCCATACTCTGAAAAGCCAGAGGGGAGGTGGTACGCAGTCGTGCGGTTGGGTGTGGTAGCGGAAAAATGGTAATGGTCAGCAGCGGAGAGAAGCTGAGAGAGCGGAGCGGCGAGGGGCACTCGAAGATGTCGTCGAAGTCGAAGGTGTCGCGAACACCAGCCCAGAAAACAGTAACCAGCAGGGCCAGTGCTGGTGCAAAACTGGATCCGAACTTTGCTAAGACTAGTCCGTAACGAGGCGCGGTCCCCATGGCCGCCACTCACAGTTGCTTACCGCAAACAATTCATACCATAATTCCTAGTCGCACCCAAACGCGCATGCGCGCACCACCTCTCCAAGCGGCCGTTTAGCCAATCATGGCCAAATCAGCAAGTGGAATAAAAGCGTGGATGGGGCCACGACCTACTGGAATATCCTAGTTCACTAGATATCAGAAACTCCCGAACTGTGTGGATAAACTCATCAGATAAATAAACCCTAAGCTAGATATACCCGGAACGGTCTCGGACGGTTTCGGAGTCTAGCCTACCTGTGACACAGCGTGTGTCACAGCACGAACCTATAGATCAGTCAGCAGTCCAGTGTTGGTCCTAGGAGTCTGTCATAGGGGCCTGACCGGGACTCCCAGTCAGGGCTGCCTATACAGATTTCAGCATATCTTACCCCGATTGGCCGGCCCCGGGCCGAACTGAGTCGCCAAAATGAGGCCCGGGCCGAAGAGGGGCCGAAAGAGAAATTGCTTTGGGGCCGAACCAATTTGGCGCAAACTTCTAAACTTTTGATGAAAATTTTACGATTTGTGCATTTTCCCATACTTAAGATTAAAATTTTCGCGCCTGCGGCGAGCATTTTGTAGTTTGAACCGGGTGGACCGAAGGCGGGCCGAAGGAAATTTTCATTTGGGGCCGTACCAGCTCAACGAAAGATATCTTCCCTGCTCGTGGGTAGTATCGGATGATGGCAATCGATGCGCAAGAGTCTCGGCATTCGAAAACGGTACCTACTTTATTAATGCAGTGAGCGAGGCGAAAGTTATCGTTGCGAATCCCTTTGCGAATCCCCCGCTTTTGCGTGAAAACACATATCCCGCAAGCGGGCAACTTGCGCCCGCTTGCGTGGATTTCTGAGAATGTGAAGAATGCGTTAGCGATTCCTCAGATTGTTGGCACCTATTTGGTACTAACAGTCTGAGGAACATTACTCAATGCAGGCGCATGCTTAATATCATGGTTTTTTGTGCGATATACACGGTCAAACGGGCAGTGAGACCGCTACTTGTCAGATATATAGTTCCGCAATATATATCTAGCTGGAGAGATAAACCCTGAGTTGAGGGTTACGATATCAGAACGGTTAAAGTGTGATAGATAAAAGTAGAGATAACATAAATACCTAACGGGTGTTTCCCGTCTACTGGTGACGGTCACCCAACCTGCTATAGGAAGTGATATGTGACAGTTTCGGGTGTCACAGTGTCAAATCCAGCACACCACCTAGGGTGGTGACCGGAGCTAGTGGTGAAACGAAGCAACAAACTTCCTACTCAACTTCAGGAGGAAACGGTAGCACAACTGGGGGCCTGTACTCTTGGTCAGGGCGGTCCCAGCTCACCTAAGCCGGCATAAACCCGGAGCACCTGCGGTTAAAACCCCGGTTTAAACCTTTTATGACCGCCGCGGTTGAAACCGGTTACGGGTTAGCATACTTAAGGACCTTTACCATACTTGAGGACTTGAGACTCAATAAATAAACATAGTGTTACAGTGGATTTTTTATATACTCGTATGTACTCGTGACGACGGGAGTAGAGCAGTAGACCTGGTGGTGATTGTGATGGTGGTTTCCTGGGTCACTCTAACATACCACGACCATGCGAAACTTTCCTCGGATTTAGACGACCCTGATGGTGGCACACTGAACTACATTTTTTTGGAGCAGACGAGAGTCATGCCGGGCATGACTTGGTGTCACTCTGACAATCAGTGATGCCCCTTGCGTGTTCCCCCTCACTGTGATTGTTACCTGCGGTTCCGTTGTCACGGTTCGATGGACCCGTTCCTTTCGGCAGCTCAGTTCGGCAAAGCGAACCCCTAATAAAACACCTATCGTATTTCATTATGCTATCTTTTGCCTTCCACTGAGTGTCCCACCACTGCCGGTGTATATCCATTATATCTGCAAAGTCAGTTATGTTGTAAGAGAGGAATGCTCGAGAGGTTGTAACAAACGCCGGCTTTTCATGGTACCGCGCCGGGTTTGTTCAGCTGGTGACACGCATGACAGTGGTGACAGCATGACAGGCTTTACGAAGATGACCATCTGTGAGATGCAGACTTGTCAGAGAAGATATGGTCACCATCAAGTGACCAGGGAATGATAAGACGAAGATGGCAGTGACTCCTTTGCCGCTGACGTGTCAGTCAGAATGCGGTAAACGGTAACATTGTTAGAGCTGGCATGGGATAATGACTTTCCATTGGCCAGATGAAGATTTAAGGGCTAGAACCCGTTACAGTTTTGGGAAATGTGACAGGACATTGAGATATAAGTAGACTCTGACCGAAGGTCAGGCTAGTGGACTCATTATTGTTTTGCCTTCGCAAGTACTAGGTGGCTGTTCGCGTGCCAGTGCTAGAGTGCTAAGACAGTTCTGCTCACAGCTTTTGTACACACAATAATTCGTATTTTGTGATATAATATCAATTTTGACGGATATATTTTACTGCTGTTTTCATACTTTTTCAAAACAATAATGTCCTGCGCGGAGCGGCTTTTTATTTCAGTGTTAATCCGGAAGTAAAGGCCCTTTGGCGAGAAGTCAGCAGCAGTTGAAAGAGCGGATTCGGAAGTCAGGCGACTCCAGGGGCACCCACGGTGCACTGGCGGACCCTTTTTCTTCCCTGAACTTGGTGGTACTTGCACTGAAAGAGCTTCCAGTGACGGCGGCGACGGATCAGCTTTGAATTCACTAGTCATGAGCGGCCTCCTTCTACCCGGTGATATGCTCAACACCTTGTTCTGCAGTGAATCCAGGGGCACCCCTGGTGCACTGGCCTAGCTGCTGACAGGTGTCCTCCAGTTTTGAGCTAATTAGCACGGCATGAGCTTGGGCGGCGGCGGCGACAAAGTCAATCAACAGTGAATGTACACCTGGATGAGCACCTCTCAGCGGTTCCTTCAGCTGGCCACCTTGTTTGAAGTGAATCCAGGGGCACCCCTGGTGCACTGGCTTAACTGAAAGGCAAGTGTGTGTCACCTGGGAGCTAATCAGCAGCGGCATCTGCCTTGTCTTACCGGCTAAGAGTGGATCAACAGCTAATGTGCACCTTGATGAACTATCTTCCAGTGGGCTCTCCAGCTGGCCACCTTGTCTGAAGTGAATCCAGGGACACCCCTGGTGTACTGGCTAGCTGAAAGGCAGGTGTGCTTGGCCTGGAGCTAATTAGCGGCGACATCTGCTTTTATTTACCAGCGAAGAAGTGGATCAGCAGTGAATCACTGCTCTATGTCTGGAACTGCAACTTACGGTTTCTTGGGCGGCTCCACCTTGTCTGACGGTTAATCCAGGGACACCCCTGGTGTACTGGCCTAAGCCTGAAGCAGGGGAAGAGCTTGCCAGAGGACTGGCAGCAGCATCAGCCCTGAAGGCGACAACTGAGTGGTCTTTCAAGCGATATTCCCTGGTGTGACACAGTTACCTGGTGGATTCAGAGTTAATTACTTTTCCAGCCTGGAGTGCTGCTTACTACTGGAGTGACCTTCTAGTGCTTTATCATAATGTGTTGGAGAATTCTTCTATCTTTTCTACGGTATTGGTCAGCCGGTGAGGCCCTCATGTCACAGGCCACCTTCTGAATCAGCAGTAGTGCTGCGAATCCAGGGTGCTCAGCACACTGGCTTAGCTCACACCGCTGCATATCAGTGCTATTCTTGGTGTTGTGGAGTTGCCCTCACTGTCATTGTGCTCTTGATGAACTTTGGCCCAGCTAATCCAGAAGTGCTCAGCACACTGGCCCAGCTTTAACTTTTCCTCGCACGAATATTCTGCATCTGCTGCTGATTCAGAGCGCTGAAGCACAGTGCTGGACCTTTAGGCGTTCGCTGTCCACACGCGTTTCGTTCTTTCACTTGTTCAGCAAGGCGAATCCAGGAGCACTCAGTGCACTGGCCTAAGCCAGTCTGAGTCAAGCCTCCAGTCTACTGGTGAACGAGCTTTGCGCTGAGAGAGGGGACTCTTCCTTGGTCCCATTGGCTGAGCATCAGCACAGTACTTCACCACGGAGGGCGAGGCAGAGCCAAGTGCTGCCTCTGTCCATTCCAGAGAACGTGAGGCACGACGGCTGGCACGAGAGCGGGTCAGTCGGGACCTTGACACGGAATATATGAGCGCAGAGGGGTCGGGCTCAGAAACCACTCCCTCCGCACCGCCATCACCAGCAGCAACAGCGCTAGAAGCAACAGCACTCGCAGCAGCAGTAGCAGCCTCAGCGCCTGCAAACCAGTTTCTCTTTGCGTTTGACGACGTAGACGAGATGGATTACTATGACAAGGAGAGCCACTCACTTGACAAGGAAGACGTCAAACTCCAGTACACTGGTAGTAAGAGTGAGGACAGAGCGCTCTTCATCAGGCGTTTCGTGGACATGGTAGCGAAAGTCCAGCGGGCTTTTGAGGCCAAGAAGCGTAGGTACATGAAGTCAGCATCTTACCATGCGCTCAGTCAGCAGCAGAAGAAGGCCTTCGCTGAGTCCAGACCAGACTTCAGATCATTGTGGGATAGTATACCCTCGTTTCTAGCAGGGGACGATCATTCCACCTCAGTCGCTTATGACTGGTGGTGCGCTGCCTACCTGAAGGATGGCGTCATGGCTTCACACGCTTGCCATGTCCTGAAGGATCTTACCATGAGAGATGCCTACCAGGGATCTGTGCGTTGTGCGCAGCCTCCTTTTCATGAGCTGGCGCCAGGATCAACCTGGGCAGTTTGTAAGGTGTTCGAGGAGGGTGATGAGGATGGCGAGGCGTCTGATGAGTGGGCAGGCGAGGGAACCTCCACGAAGGGTCTCACGGGGCCAGATGGCACTGAAGATTCTCACTACTTTTGGGCCTTGAGGGCTTTCGTTGCAGAGCTCGAAGCTAAATTCTTGATGAAGGGCACCAAAGAGAAGGAGGATCTCTTGATCGCCAAGCCGCAGACCAACGAGCAGGACGGCCTCGCCTACGTGAAGAGCTGTCGTCGCAGGGAGGCAGCTCTCAACACCGGCAAGAGGGTGGAGGACTCCGTCGTCAGGCAGAACATCGAGGAATGCATTAAGGGCCTGCGCATCAAAGAATACCGAGATCGCGTGTCCGAGCAGCTGCGTGTCAGCCATCCTGCCCCCAACAGGGTCACTTGGGAGGACCTGGAGGTGATCGTGGAGGTGCAGGACAAGCTCAAGAACGATGCAGAGGCTTGGGCCCTCACACTGCAGCAGGAGCTGGTTCGTAGGCTCAACTGCGTGTACTCCTGCTTCGAGGCCAGGCAGATGGGGCTTGACCTGGCTGCACTAGTGTCAGCCATGAGGCGCTCGGGTTCTGCCTCCAAGACTGGGGACAGACGCAGGGACCCCAAGAAGAAGGAGCAAGCACAGCATGGTGGCGACGACGCCAAGAAACCTGCGAGGGAAGTTAACAATGCCGAGCGTCAGAAACCTTCTTACAGCAAGGTGCCACCACCTGATGCTTCGAAGAAGTTCCAGTGTGACTGGTGCTTCACGCGCCTGCCCCACTCTCCAGAGCGCTGCTACACGGGGTGTCGTGATGCCCGGGTGCCGCCCAACTTCCATAAGGACAGGCAGAACTCCAAGTGGCCGGACGAGGTCAAGAATGCCCAGATGCGCGCCTACAACATCGCACACCGCTTTGATAAGCACAAGATGGGGATCACCACCAAGGAGTGGCTTAAGCTCCCTGAGGCCAAGCAGAAGCAGCCACAGCAGCAGCAGCAGCAGCAGCAGCAAGTGGCTGCCAGTGCCGAGGTTAAGGAGAAACTCGCCGCAGAATTGTCAGGTCTCCAGGCAGGGTCACCTCCAAAGGATGACAAGATCGCCGATGCACAGGCCCGATCAGAGGTCAGCGATGCGGAGACTGAGTACGACTCCCACTTCACCCAACAGGCTGAATACGAGGAGGATGAGCAGGACTGCCCTGCTGGGGGTGGGCTGGAAGGTGGTCATGGTGTTGGCATCGATCACGCACCGAGTCTCCAGGCCAGCGCCGCTGTCGCCTTGGGCAGCACTCAGCAGATGCGGGGCTTCCAGGTCAAGACGCCGGAGGAGTTCAACAGGGCCGCTCAGGTGCCTAGAGCCGTTCCTCCCGACGTACTCAGCAGGAAGGTCCACCTGTTGGCATCCAATCTTCGCAGCTCCGTGCGCGCCTGCTCGCAGATTGCTGCCATCCTGATATCCCAGAACGCCATCGACCTCCCGAAGGACATCGAGAACCTTTTGGCGTTGGAGGAGCTCATGGGCAAGGATCCGAATGATGCAACCGAACAGCCCACCGAGGTCAATGAGCATGAGCTGGAGGACACGCACGCCACAGCGACGCAAGGAGTAAGAAGGGAAGCAGATGGTTCAGGACACTGTGCAACCGAGGAGGTGCCATTGGACGAGATGCCCAACGGTGTGGTCGACAGCGCCGCCGCTCGATGTGCAGCCGCTGCCTGCGTGGACGATCTGGGGGTGGTTGACTTCAGTGACCATGGACATGTACGAGCTGGCACCATCAAGACCTCCGCCTACGCCGCACTGAGGGCAAAGATGACGCAGCACCTGACCGACGAGCAGGTGTTATTGATGGCTCAGGTGCAGCCCATCTGCAAGTTGCGGAATGTTACTCTGTATGAGGGGCTGGCGCTGGTTTCATCTGGTGGCGAGCTTATGCTATACCGGGCGATCCTCATGGACACCGGCGCCAACTGTAACATCATCTCTATCTCTGTTGTGAGGCGGCTGGGTCTCACAATTTATGAAGCCACCACCGGCGCCAAGGTCACCAGATGTGACAACAGTCCCACGAAGTTCACCCATTATTGCTACGTGGACGTCATTTTGGCTGCGGGCACGCCGCACATGTATGACGCTTCACCGGTTGTACGCCTTCGTGACCTTCGAGGCCGAGAACTCCTGGGACCTGTTGATAGGCACTGGGCCGTTGAAGAACTCCCTGATGATTGACATCAAGTTGGGAAGCTGCGTGGCCGTGTCGCATGCACCAAAGGTTTTGGGCATGGATGCTCAGGTGGTTCTTCCGCTGGTCGACATGACAACACCCAAGCGTCCTCACCAGCCCAGGAGGTTGGACCCAGTGGTATGTTTACAATCGGAGATCTTTGGGCATGAGACCGAGTGCAAATGGCTGGGGTGCCCACCCCCGAGCACGAGGGAGGAGAGGTTTGCTGCCTCTGGGATTCGGTCTGAGCACATCCTTGACGACTATGAGTCGCCGGTGGGGTCACCACTGCCTTCGTCAGGGCCATCTGCTGCGCCCCCTAGACCCCGAGTCGCCACACGCGCAGAGGTCGAGGCGATGTCTCGCGTTCATACATGTTCGCTTGAAGGAGGTCGAAGGAGCCACCTGGCGTCACTGGCGTCCGTCGAGCTGGCAGGGTCAGAGCGCATGCTTGCGCAACTTTACGCAGCACCAAACCCCTGGGTGGGTGGGCGCACGAAGTGGGTCACCGATGGCCAGTTGACCGGGGGTCGTCCACCTCTGGACGTTCGTCTTGACCACAACTGGGCGGACCAGAGACTGTACCTGGACCGGCACCATGTGGCGCGTCTTTGCCGCATCCTTCAAGATCTCCCTGAGGGCATACCAGCCAGACCTTCCCGGGAACATGTCTGCGTGGAGTTCGTCCGCTGCCTCGAGCAGAAGTGGGTGATGGTGGAACAGCTGTTGCCCCCTAACTGGCTGTATGTGGACCAGAAGTTGGATCACGATGAGGATAATGACTGTTGGGTGCTCAAGGGGAGCTATGTGACACACGTGTCATCCCCTGCCAACAAGCAAGACGTCGTCAAGCCCAGGGAGGAAGGCAGAGCGCTCGATAGCCTCAACTCAATCCAGCGACTGCAGCACACGCTCCAGGAGCTGTTTACTTACCCCAGTGGTGAGGTCGCTGGCACCCTCATGTGGGATCTGAAGGAGCGTGTCCTCTGTGTACAACCGAGTGCAGCCACGCAGCACCTCGAGCTGATGCGCTGCACGCTGGATCATGCGCGAGTGTACAACAGTGAGGAGTTGCTGGGTGAGCTTCAGCTCCCTCATTGGTACGAGAGCGCTGGTGTCTGGACGTACCAGCTGCTCAGGTACCTTCGCCCGGTGGACGTAGAGTCCCTCTCGACTGGCATCCTCCAACAGTACGATCTATATGGCAGCATAGCGCCACCTCTGGAGCTCATTTCTCTGGGTTCGAGCACCAAGTACTACCCGGTGGGGGATGGTCTTGGGGGAGCTGGCAGGGTGTTCTCCCAGAATGCCGCTGCTCAAGAGTACGTGCGCTTGGGGGAGACGAGGAAGATGCTCAAGGCATCCAACACCAGGCAGCAGGGCCAAGATGCGCTCAATGCAGATGCGCAGCGTAGGCCACCACCGCCCAACAACTTGGCCAACTTCAGGCTCACAAAGCGAGCCCCTGCGCAGCCACCTGCTCCTGTCGCGGGAGCAGGACCATCCCAGGCTGTCGCAGGGCCATCTCGCGCCAGGTCTAGCAGCCACTCGCCACCTCGCTCGTCGCAGATTGCACGACCGTCTCACGCTGTCGCGGGGCCGTCTCGGGCCAGGCCCAGTGGCCATTCGCCACTGCGCTTCGCGCACATCGCGTACGCTCGCACTCCGTCGCCTCCATCCAGCGGCCATGAGACCGAGGATTTGGTATCGTCAGATCCTGACAGCAGCCCTCCTCATGGAAGGTCGCCCTCTGCATCGCCTGCCATGACCAACGTTGGCTCGTGGGCGAACTCTGTCCGTGTTCCGCGTGGCTCCCCGTCAATTTCTTCGGGAGGCCCACCTCCTACGCCTCCGAGTCCGCCGCGGGCGGGTCCCCTGCCTCGGGCTCCTGGGTGGGTGCCTCCATCCCCAGCTGAGTCAGATTACGACGCTACACGAATGGCCACAGCATCCGGTAGTTCGGTGTGCCAATTCCTGTCCGTGGAGGAGGTGGAAGCCTTGAAGGATCGCCGCAACCTCACTGTCTTTATGATACGGTTTAGCA
>LGRX02005194.1:0-13741 GCA_001247695.2 Cymbomonas tetramitiformis
GGTATCAAATATAGCATCGGCAGGAGTTCGTCCAAGCGCCAAAACCTAAATACCTTGTACGGCTTTCCCGGAATAAGCCGTCCGTTACGTCGAGAGCTGGGGTGACACCGAAGTTTGTGGCAATGGAGGCACTGGGTAAGGTCGTCATGCCGGCCCGGAGTGAAGATCATGCATTCATTCTTGCAAACGTCGGCGGTATGGTACGGCAGGGCAAAATCCTTCCACATAGACAAAGCTTGTTTGAAGGAGGTCGGGAAACCATTTCGTCTCTGATTGCCGAAGATGTCAACGTTGCCAATCACCGTTTGCCGCATGAGATTGAAGATTTGATCAAACATGGATTGGGTAGCATTGTGCTCGGATTTCGTTTCCAGCAGATCAATGACAAGACGATGCATTGTTCAAACCTTCTCGGCATAGACGTGATCAACGACCTGTGAAATCACGAGAGGCATCCCCAACTTTACAGGAACTGCAAAATAAAAAAAAGGCATTTCCCTCCGCATGTCCACCCTATGCCCGTCCTATGCCCACCCTATGCCGACCCTATGGAAACATCCAATGCTTTCCATAGGCATGCCTACCCAGTGAACCACCTATACCCGCCCTTGGGAATGCTCAGGCCCACCCTATGGAAACATTCCATGTTTTCCCAACCTATGCCCGCCCAATGCCCGCCCTATGCCCACCCACTGGAAACGTCCAATGCTTTCCATAGGCATACTTACCCAGCGCTCTACCTACACCCGCCTCTGGGAATGCCTGTTCCCACCCTATGGAAACGTTCAACGATTTCCCAACCTATGCCCACCTGTTGGCGTACGTACGCCCACCCTTGGGAAATACAGAAAGAGGGGTACCTCTTGGTTATCCATATCCTCATCGTTGGCAGCAGGACTTAGGAGACGGGCACAATGTTCTTCCAGCTTTCTCAAATGATCCTGGAGAATTTCGTCCGCTTATGCATTGGCATCTTCCATGTCATCATCACCTCCAAGGGAACCACCATCACCACCATTACGGTCACCCCCGTCATCACTTGAAGTATCGTCTTCACTACTACTTTCCCCCATGTATACCGCTCCTTGCCATCTCTTGTATAGCTTCGTATGTCGTTTTATCGTTCGAAGAGGTTTTTCAACTTGTAGTCGGCACACGGTGCAAGGACATGGTGGCATGTCGACCCCGTGGTTGTTTAATATTGGCCCACAACACACCATCCATACCAGCACGCATGACTACTTGGAACCGTTGCTTCCTTTTTAACTTTTCATTTGCTAGGCATAGGGTGATCATGAGGTGGTCATAGGGTGGGCGTAGGGTGGGCATAGGCATGGAAACAATACGATGTGTTCCATAGGGCGGTCCGCCCAATGACATCCCTATGGAAGGTGTTCAATACCTTCCATACCATGAACGTAGGGTGGACATAGGGTGGACATACGTTAGGAATGCTGTATTCTGGTTCCATAGGGATGCCCACCCTATACAACCTATGGGAAAATAACTTGAATTTTCCATAGGGATATTGGGTTGATATTCTATGAACGGTCGAGGTGTTAACCCTATAATAGTGGCGTCCGTAGGGCTGGAAATAATTACACAGGGATGGAAAAACCCTATGTAAAACCTATGGGAACGCATTTCCATTGGCTTTCCATAGGGCAAAAACCTTTCCATAGGGCACTTTTAAATCCCCTATCTGAAAATCGTATGGAATGGCTCTGGAAAATTTTCCACAGGCCCCAATGGAAATCGTTTCCACAGGGGGATCATAGGTTGGCTCACCCCATTTTCGGGATTCCATAGGCAATTTATAGGGATGGAATCAAAAAAATGAAAAATAGGGCAGGTTAAAACAGGATTTTTTTGGACCCTATAACAACCCTACGCTCGCCCTTGGAAAATGCCTATGGAAAATGCAGAATTACACTGTTAAGGAATGCCACAGAGATCATCCCTATGATAGTGGCGTCCATACCTGTGGAATGGCCTGGAAACAGGTTAAAAAACATCACCAATGTACCATATGGAAAATCCGGAGCCTGTGGAAAAAGTGGTGTGCCCTATGGGAAATCCAGAGCCTATCCCTATGGAAACCCCTATGGAAGACCCCCTACCGCCGCCAAAAACCCCCCAAATAAAATGAGCCTGTTCGATCACCCCCAAGAAAACAAACCATTTGTTCACTGACGAGGGGGGCAAAAAAACAAAATTGCGGCCTGTATGCGCAATTTTGGCTAGTCGAGATTTTATTTCTGGAACTTCAAAAAAAATCGGGATCTCATAGGTTCGATTGAGACTGAGAACGACGCGGCCACCTCTAGACCATTACGAAGGGTTGATTACATTTAATCCCAGTTTAAATTTTATAAGTCGATTATCTCCGATGCAATGTCACTGAGAGTCTGAGACATCGCATCGTCATCATAGTCGTCATCGTCGATCGTGCTCGCATGACGAGTCGATCCGATGTGACTTCTGAACGGCAAAGTTTTTGAGCACTTCGATTTTTCTGAACGGTCAAGTTCAAACTCACGTTATTGCACTCTTCACAGTTCGCCGTCAGCAATGTTGCAGCAGCCTCGCCAGTGAGTTGCGTGCTGTGATATTTTTAATTCTCACAGGTTGCAATATGGCACTGGTTTGCAGTGCATGTTTTGGTTATGCGTGTGTATTATTTTGTGTGTGCTTCGCGCGCTCATACTTGGCATGCGTGAAACTTTGACTAGGAGTGAACGGGAAATTCCCGCGAGTCCTTTGCACTCGAAATAGTTGGTTCAAATCCAACTCACTCCACATCCCCCTTTTACTTTCCTTTGCTTCTTTCGTTGACGACTGCTATTTTCTTTCTTCTTTACTAAACGTTAGTTGGTTGGTTTCGTTTTTCAGATCCGCTGAAAACGTTCGCGTGGCGAAGTCATATTAGGTTTTCATCTCGCGTTCATATTCGCATTTATTTGAGGTTGCTCGGTTGTTAATTATGTTTTCAATAAAGGTTTATTTTGTGCGTTTCCGCTTTTTACTAAGTGTTGGCTCTTTACTTTCCTTTTCAGATTGGCTGTTTTCGAGGAGGGCGAAATGGAGGAAATCGACCGCCTCGAGTACAACGTCAACTTCAAGCATCCCTTCAAACATTCTAGGTTGATAAGTCCTTTATGTTTTCAATAGAATATTCTTTTGTGCGTTTCCGCTTTTTTACTAAGTGTTGGCTCTTTACTTTCCATTTTAGATCGGTTGTTTTGGAGCGAAGCGAGATGGAGAAAATCGACGGCCTCGAGTACAACGTCAACGTTTAGGTTGGCATCTTGTAAATAGAAAGAGCACGAGAAGAACATTATTTTGCGTATTGTAAATAGAAAGTGCACGAGTAGAACATAATTTTGTGTATTCGTTGGTATGATAAAATTTGATAGTCCCATTCGTATTCCTTTCTGCCTAGCTAGATACATGTTAATCGTAGTAAAGATGCTCGAGTATTTTGTTTATCTCGCACAGTGGAAACATAGTGAACACACTGCATGTTGCTAATGTGCAATATGTATGCTACACAGTCAGTGCTACACGTACAGTATCCCTATACTGCCCCACTACTGTGCCTATGGAAAGTAAATATTAATTAAGTTCCATACGTATAGCATCCCGATATTATCCCTATATCGTGCCTATGGAAACCATATATATCTACTGGTTCCATACCTATACTATGCCTATAGTAAATAGTTTCCATACGGATAACATACGTAGGGAAAGATGTTTTCCATACCTATAATATACGGTTTTCATACGCATGGTATCCCTGGGGAAAAAGCTTTCCGTAGGTATAGTACACCTGCGGAAAATGCTCTCCATAAGTATAATAACCGTATGGAATATGAATTCCATAGGGCGGGTCACCCTACGGAAAGCGTTTCCATAGGTATACTCCTGATGCTGTTAACGGAATCATACGTATAATATCCGTATGGAATACCTTTCCATAAGTATACAGCACGTATGGAATTGTGTTTCCATAGGTATAGCCATCCTATGGAACAATCTTTCCCAAAGGTGAGCCACCCAGTGGAAAACCTTTCCATAAGTATGTCGGCCGTATGGAAACCTATTTCCCAAGGGACGCTAAGTGTATGGGCCCGTCTTCCGTACGCATAATGTCCGTATGGAAAGATCTTTCCCAGGGGATACCATACCTGTGGAAAATGTTCCATAGGTATATCGACCGTATGGAAGATTGCTTCCCAAGGGATACTACGCCTATGGAATTCGCTTCCATAGGTACACCGTCCGTATGGAAACAAGTTTCCCAAGGGGTACCATGCCTGGGGAAAAGATTTCCATAGGTATGACCTATTAGGTTCCATAGGGCCAGCATAGGGTTATCATAGGGATGGAACAGATCCGTGTGTTTTTCCACAGGGTTTTCCATACGGCTTTCCATAGGAAGGCTATAGGGATGACATAGGTACGGAAAGCGCTTGATATTCCAGGACTTTCCATTGGGTTTCCATAGGGTTTTCCATACGATATTTTCCATACGATTCCTTCCATCCCTATGGAAAACGTTCCATAGGTATGGACGCCACAATCATCCCTATGGAATGCCTTGGAAAACCCTATGGAAAGCACAATCACCCTATGGAATGCCCTGGAAAATAATGAAAACCTTCCCAAGGGTGAGTATAGGGATGGAAACTCAAAATTTTTGTTTTCGAGATAACCTCCAGTATCCATTTTCCCTTTTCCATAGGGCTTTTCCATAGGGTTTTCACCCGTTTCCATGCCTATGGAAAGCTTTCCCAAGGGTTGCAGATCTGTAGGGAGGGTCAGGGTGATCCCCGGCCTCGTCGACCGTACTCGCAAATCCCTGTGGCCTAATATCCTCGACCACCGCCCCTACTCTCTGCAAATGACACGCTCCTTCCACGTCACTATAGCCGGACTCGGAACTGTCCGAGACCAACCCTCCCGGCCCCTCAGACTCCTCAGCTCCGTCCGGCACCGTTGCGCTGGGACGCACGCTGACTTCACTATCCTCGGACCCGGAGGAGGGTTCTGACGCTAGGCCTGCTACAACATCGTTGGGGGAATCTTCGTCGGAGTCTCCCCCCCCCTTGTTGCAGGCCAACGCGCCAAAAGTCCCATCGGGGCCGAGGTAGACGACGAAAGCCTGCTCCTCTCTGTTTCGGAGGGTCCGCAGGTCCCGGCGAGCCCGACGTTGGCTCAAAAGGACTCCCTGTACCAGTGCCATTGCCGTGTCCTTGGACCGACTGGGGTCCGGTGACCCCGGCGAACAGCCGGTGATGACGACCTCTTCCCTGCCCTTGGTGAACCGGACCGAACCCCAGTTCTTATAATCCAGCGTAACCGGGGAAAGGTTCGCCAGCCAAGGACCCCCCAGGATGACATCCACCTTGAGGTCGAGTGGCATTACCCGAAGCTCAACCTGCTGGCCGTAAGACCCCTTCGACGTCTCAGCAAGGAGCTTGGGCCTGATGCAGGAATTAGCATCATATGTGGTGCCGTCAGCCACTCGAACCCGCATGGCTTGCTCGTGGCGCACCGGCTTGACGCCGGAGAGCCTCTGCAGTGTACTCTTTGCGATGATATTGGTGGATGCTCCCGAATCCACTAACACCTTGACTCTGACGCCCGCAATCCAGGCCCAAAACAGCAACAACGTCGGTGTGCGACTGTGCCTGTCGAAACTCCTCGGGCGCGCTCCCATCGAGGACACCGCTGCCAGGGACTCACACCAGCTCGGACTGATATCGCCGTCCTGCATTATGCAGTCCAGGCGGGTGACTGACGTTTCTGCGTCGGAGTCACAGTCCGGGAGGCAGTAAGTACACGCGTCCGCTAGCAGGCCGATGGCGACTGCTTTCTGAACTGCACTGCGCTCCGGGAAGTCTGGGGGGGACACCGCGACTTGGACTGACGCTGCAGCCAGTTTAGCCGCTATGTGCTTTCTGACTTGCTCGTCCCGGTGCATCAGCTCATTGTCTTGCTGAAGTTCCCTATTCTCCCTTTCCAACTCCTCCTTTACGAAGGCGTGGAAGTCCGCATGGCGTTCTGTTGAGGTAGAAGCCGGGTCCCTACCCTCCAACTCGTACCTGCGCTGCAATCGAGAGGTTCGAAGCGCCTTGTCTTCAGGAGTCAGCCATGGTCTGCGTTTCGGGCCCAAAGCCTGGCGAGCCCTGCTTCGGGTCAACCACGGCCGACTGGGCTTTGAAGTTCTCTCTGGTGGTGAGAGTTCTTCTCCCTCGGCAGGCTTGGGTTTGGCAACGCGAACAAACCGTCCGAACTCCTGATCCAAGATGGCTTTGCGTCGGCGATTGAACTCGCGCACCCTGACGAGCCGCTTCAAGCGCTTATCTAACTCTTCTCGATTCAACTGGGGCTTACTAGTCGTGGGTCCAAGCTTCTGGCTCATCCGCCTTTGCCCTGCCCTCCAAAGCGCAAGGGACTTGACCGGCCGGACCTCCGACTCTTCCAGCTTTAGATACCTTTCTAGCGCCCTGATGGCGGAACGCAGGCGAGCACTTGGCTGCTGGGCCTGAAAGGCTTTCCTAACTCTGGGGGGTAAACGCTGAGCTCTGAACTTCCAGTGCCCGCGAACTCTCGCAACATCCGACCCCTGGTTCTCCAGGTGCTGTTGGTAGACTGCCCGTGGCTCAACTGTGTGGCTCGACCGGCTTTTACCCCGGGTGTCCGCACCGGTGATCCAACAGAGCAGCTCCCACGGCTCCTCGGGACGCGGAACTGAGGCGGTTGCTGGGGTTCTGGCGGACTCCCAGAAGTTTGCCTGCTCTCTTTGGACGCGCTGCTCGACCTGTTCCCGCTCAGGAGGCTCTGGGCTTTCCGTGCGGGTGGCGGCTAGCATGTCTAAACCTTCCTGCTCATACCTCTCGACTCGACTCTGGCTCTTGAGGTGGCGCCTGGCGCTGCCACTAAGGTGTCTCCCACACCTTCTCCACCTATCATGCAGCACCTGCATCGCTGTGGACGCCGGCGCGGGGCCCTTTTGTCCCCCTGACCCCGCAGTGACGGGGCCCGCGCCCTTTACTGCGGGGAGGACGCCCCGGGCTGGGGAGCGTCCTCCTGGACAAAATCCAAACCGATGGCAGCCAAAGCTTCCTCCACCGACTCGTCCCCTATTAACGCCAGGGTGTCCTCCAGGAGGCACTTGGCCCACTCCTTCGGGCGCTGGCTCGCCTGCGGACAGTCGCGGGCATAATGGTCCATGCTCTTGCACAGACGGCAGCCCTCGTACTCTGGGGAGCCGAGTCGTTGCCCTGTGGGTGTCGGAGCGCCAGCGGATGTCGCCATGGCTAGCAGCTCCTCCGTGACATCTACGTGGGCCAGCAGCTGGACCGAGCGGCTCGTCTTATCCTGGCTCTGCCGCAACTCCCGCTCAGCCTCTATGGCCCAAGTCAGGAGTTCGTGGCGGCCTTTACTGGCCGTCCGGCTCAGAGTCAGGACCGAAGCGCCTTTCCTCTCGGCTATAAGGAAGACCTTCCTCCTTATCTCCGGTATCAATCCCGTAAGGAATATCTCCAGCAGCTCCTCTTCCGGCACCGGAGAGGTGAGCTCGTGGGCAGCCAGCATGCTCACGATGTCGTGAGCAAGGTGCACCCCGTCCCAGAACTCGCGGACCGTGCGAGTCTGTCTGTCCTGACTTTGACGCACGCGACGCAGGAACGGACCGATCGACGCCATTTCCCCCTTGTCGGGCATCACCAGCTGCGCCAAGGGAACCACTATGACGTCCAAGGTGAGGTTCTTACCTTCCCGAGCCTCCGTCAACACCGAAGAAAGCTCGCGGTACTCGGAGCTGAGTTTGCCGAAGCAGTGTCTGGCCACTTCTGACAGCAGGGAGTGGTCCGACAACACCTTCTCCTCACCCCCGCTCTCTAGTGGTCCCAGACGCGCCATCTCCATGGCGTAGCGCACCGGCTCCAGTTCCCGAACCTCCCTGACCTGCCGAACAAATCGGAGGAGCCGACCAAAGACGTGGGACGACCCCTCCACCTCTGTGTGGTATTTGTCCACTGCCTTCTCCATGGCTCTGGTGGCCTCCTTGAGAGCGTGCTGCTCGTCCTTACGACTGTAATGGCTCCGGGGCTCCCTGTAACGAGAGGAAGACGAGAAGGTGAACTGGCTGTCGCCATCCCCGTCTTCGCCATCGCCGCCAGGGTCCTCGTCCGGACTCCCCGGGCCTCCCGGCCCTCCAGGGTCACCGCCCCCCGAGCCACCAGGACCACCATGACTGCCGGCACCGGGCATCTCCGAAAGCTCGTTTGGCTCCGAGTGCTCCAGTTGAGGGACCATCCCCCCCCCGTCTCCCGGTGTGTCTGCCGCCTTAGGAATCGGAGGTGGCATCACAGCCGGAAAGTGGTCGAAAGCACCGGGCCACACGTCCGCGGCGCAAAACCCACACACCGGCAGGTACACCTTTTTCATGAACGCCACCACACTTCTCTTAGCGCTCGCCCGACACGCCCACATACGCACCGGGCTCTCCTCGTGCCCGCACCCACAGCGAGCGCAGCTCTCTGCGACGGACGCCAAGGCCGTCGTGAGACTGTGAATCACCTGGGCCCCGAGGACCCTGTCCTCGTCCGAGAACTTTGCCTTCAGGCACTGCCTGATCTGGTTGGAAGGGTGTAAGCACCCGGCGACCTGACCAAGGGTGCGATACCTACGAGCAGCGTCGTAAAACAGGCGCTGGGCATCGATCCCCGAGTTGGCATACCCGACCACGTGCTTCCGGAGGGCGTCGCAGACCTGTATAGGAAGGGAAATAAAGTCCCATGAGTGCGGTGGAGACGCTGTCACGTCCGCGCGCGACTCCTCCGGAGGGCTTTGAACGTCCCGGTTCTCGACGTCACAGGTGACGACGGAAGTCGGCTCTACCAGCTCATGTCTCTCTCGGGAGATAGGCGTCTCCTGAACCGGACTCGACGCTGCCGCTGAGGGCCCCCGAGCGTCTGACTCCACGGGCCCTGGGGGCGAGGCCTGAACCAGGGCGAGCCTTTGGACTTGTGACTCTATGACCGCCTGCAGCCTCTCCTCCAGCTGGGCCTCGGCTGCCGCCCGCCGCTCCTCGGCGGCTACCTGCTGAGCGACGCTCTCGTCGACAGCCAACTGCCGGGCAGTCTCCCGGGCTTCTGCGGCCAGCCGGTATGCAGCCCAGCGCTCTTCGACAGCGCGTCGCTCGGAGACCCTGCGTTCCTCGGCAGCGCGCTGATCGGAGATCCTGCGCTCCTCGGCAGCTCTTTGACTCTCTTGGAGTTGCCGAGACAGCTGTTCCAGGCGAGCCTCGGCAGCTGCCTCCCGAGCTTGCGACTCCTTCTGCCAGGCTTCCTTCAGCTCTTGCAGGTCCTGACTGTTCCTGCTCGAAGTGGACTCCGGGGACGACGACGTGTTCCCTGAGGAAGTCGGACCGGGGTGCGGGACCGATGGTGCTCGACTGGGCTTCCGGGTGCGAGGCACCGGGCGACTGGGGCCGCTCGGCTTAGGCGCCTGAGTCCTGGGCCTCGGACGTTCCGCGGGATGCTCTTCCTCCGATGAGGACGAGAGGGGAGCAAACCGGTTCGACCAGTTCCCACCGGGGGCTGCGGAACTCGGAGGCGCTGCACCTGACTTCCTAAGACCCCTGTGTGACTTCCGGGTGCGGCCGCTCATCCTGACGGCCGCGACGACCGCTCTCCTTACCTCCTGGAGGTCCGCCCCTTGGCGTGCCAGCTCCCCTGGTCTGCCGGCGTTGATGGCAAAGACAGAGAACCTACACCTCCCAAGGGAGTTGTGAGGGTCCTCGCGCTTTTGCTGCATCAACACCCTGGACTCGGAGACTGACTGCTGGTGGATCTCCAGGCGATAAGCGCCGTCCTCGGAGAGCCCATAGTCCTTGAGCTGGAACCACATTAGCCCTGACAGCGGGTGGTCTTTCCCCAGGCGCTTTAGGCCTCGACGGATGTCCTGCCACATAGACTCCTGGTCGGAATCCGAGCAAGAGCTGACACCGGATGAGGTTCCCGCCTTCCTTACTGGACGGCGGGCACTCGTTCCCTGGGACGAGTCCGAGCTGACTGGGGTCGTCCTGGGGAGCCGGCGCCACTCGCGAAGACACCTCCTGCCCATCTGGGTCATCCGGTGTCTCCGGGCTCCAACCCACCAGGTGCTCCTCTCCTTGGCGAGCATCGTCTGCTGGTGCCATGCCATGAAGACAGCTCCAGCTTGACGTCTGCCTCTGCGCCACAGACCCTGTGTCTGGACGACATGCTGGCGCCATGCTGCGAAAGAGGACTCGACCCGGCGCCGACTGCCTTTGTCAAACAGGCCTTGAAGTTGGGCGACCTGTTGGGTGACGTCATTCCACGCTTGGAATGCCAGGCGCTGGAGCTCGCGCTGATGCGCTGACTGGTCCGTCCTGGCCCTCCATGCGACCCACGCAAGCCGCGCTGTTGCGCGCTGACGAGATGGCAGGGAGACTCTCGCACGTCGTTGCGCTGAATTCAGCGCCCAGGTGCTCCATTGACGGAGGGCCAATGCGAGCATGGATTGACGTCGCTCTCCTCGCCAAGCCGGATTGGGCTGGATGCGAGACTCGCGCCCCCGTGACTGGACGACGTCTAGCTGCTCTGGGCGCCGGACATCATCAGACTCCCCTTCTGCCGGGGGACTCCAGTCACTGGCTCGGTAAACCTCAAAGCGCCCTGGGGCACTGATGAGATTCCCTTGCTCGCTCCCCACGAGGGAAGAGAGGGAGGATGCTGCCGGTCCCGACGTCGGTTCCTGACGGACGACCCTACTACTCGCACTCCTGCTGGACGCAGGGAGTGGGGAGAAGGGAGCTGCCGAGGGGTTCAACCCCTTAGCAGAGCGGTCCGAGTCCGACCCGGAGCCGGCGCCTGCCGCCGGCGGTGCCGGAGCCTCGGGCGACGCACGCTTCCGGCGCGCCGGCTGCCGTAGCGCCGAGCTCAATGCGAGCTCGGACACTGGCTCGACCTCACTGACCCTCGCTGGTGAAGGGGTGTTTGGTGGCGAGGCCCTGGGGGGCCCACCAGACAACCCTGGAGGGGCTCTCAGGGGCGTGCGCGCCGGTGTAACCTCGAGGGTTTCACCGACGTATTGGCGCGCAAGCGCGCGCCGCACTCCCCCCCCCTCTCACGGGAGCGCCAATCCCGGCTGTCTGACCCGCCTGCTGCGCCCCAGAACTCCCCAGAGCCCGGGCCGGCTGGCAGGTTCGCAGCGCGAGACCCCGACCGACCGGACCCCACGGCCGAGCCGGGGGCGGCGCCGGCCCGACCCCCCCCACGCCGGCCCGACCGACCGAGGCATTCCTCCTCATCTGAATACATGGGCATAGTATGCGTGCTATGCGTGAGATCCAATCTAGCTAAAGCCGAAAGTGTACACGACACACGTGGCAACTAGCACCCGCCGATCTAGAAATTTACCACTTGCGCCCGAGCACAAGTGGCTACACCGGCCGAAGCGCGGAGATTTCCGGAAAGGAAGATCCTAGAAAGCTAAAGCCCCATGGGGGACATCAAACGTTGCACGCTCGCAAATTAACCAATCGAAAAGCGGTTGGTGTGGCAACTAGCACCCGATCCCAGGAATACGCCACTTGCGCGCGAGCACAAGTAAGCACACCGGCCGAAGCGCGGAGATTCCCGAATAGGGGGGACTAGAAGGCTAAATTAAAGGTAGGGGAATCCCCGAACCAATCCCGAATTTCAGCAAAGGCTTACGCAAAATTGAAAAATTTGCGCAGCGCTTCCGCCGCGAAGGGTCGGAATTGCCGAAAAACGGAAGCGATTCGGATTTCCCGCACCTGCGAGTCCAAAAGCACGGATATGCGTGCTATGCGTGTATGCGTGCTAGGACTAAGGCAACGCTCGCACCTGAAAAGATTGTCGTCGAGCTAGATTTCTCCACACCGACGCGGCTCCAAGCAACCTGGAACCCTCAATCCCACACACCACCGCGCAACAAGAACGAGAGCACAGGCATTCTCGATTTCGTAGTGCAAGTACTCGCTAACTAATCGCACAAGGCGGGGCGGGTTGATCAGAATTTGCGCAAGAAGGACAAGGAAGCAACGTGAAAACACGAACTAATTACCATTTTGTAGGAGTCTACACTTGACTTCTTCTCTTCTTTACGGTTTCGGACTTATACTATTCTACACTTATTAAACGACCGCACGAGGTATGCTTACGATTGGTCAACTACAAGACTTCGGTTTCGTAAATCTTAGTAGCTATGCTTATGCTTTCAAGTGTATGCTTTCAATACACAATATACAGCGGATACGGCTCTTACTTTTTATGTTACAATTCTCAGTTCAGTTCATCTCTCCGAAACTGGTTACTCTTAGAGTTCTTATACATTCAGGAACTCTTTCCATAACTCAACTGTACTGAGTACTCCGTACAACAGTCTAGGCACCTCACATCAACATCATTCTGATCGGTCCTACTGTACTCCGTACTGAGTACTCCTGCGTTTTATACTTAGCCGTTTTTCTTGCTCTTGTGCTTGCCTCCTAGCACAACTCCCCCCCCCTTAGGGAAGGTCACGTCCACGCTGACCACGTCGGACCAGTAAAGTTTTTATACAGATCTTCTACTGTTGCTCTGAATGATTATACAGGTCTCAGCCGCCTGTTGTCTGGGATGACATTACACTTCCCAAGACACGCCGCAATAAGGAGATCGACCTCTTAAGCACAAGGGTCGGCCTCTCACCGGTCTGCCATCTGCACTACCAGGCTCCCCCAAGGCTCAAGGTTTCACATCCATTACTACGCTCAAGGTTTTAAACCTCCCAACACGGTACACTTACAGGGGATGACAATAGGTTTGCCAATTACCTGACAGTTCTCGGGATGCCGGCCCGGAGGAAAGGTTTTAAACCTTCACCGCCTCCTCGGAGTGCTAGAGCTTTTACCCAGATCTCCAACTGCTGCCCGGTCGTGCCAGGTCCGGAGCCAATGCTCTCGTGAAATGGATTATACAGATTTCCACCTGTTGCCTGGTCGCGCCGAGGCTAGAGCCACTGCTCACTTGGATAGATTACCCAGGTTCTCACCTGCCGCTTGGTCATACCAAGGCTTAGAGCCACTGCTCAAATGGATTATACAGATTTCCACCTGTTGCCTGGCTGTGCCGAGGCTAGAGCCACTGCTCTCTCGGATGGATTACCCAGGTTCTCACCTGCCGCCTGGTCTCGCCAAGGCTGGAGCCACCGCTCTTCCCGACGCTCCCCAACGCTCTCAATCGCTAAGACCACTCGCGTCAGATTTTGTAGGAGTCTACACTTGACTTCTTCTCTTCTTTACGGTTTCGGACTTATACTATTCTACACTTATTAAACGACCGCACGAGGTATGCTTACGATTGGTCAACTACAAGACTTCGGTTTCGTAAATCTTAGTAGCTATGCTTATGCTTTCAAGTGTATGCTTTCAATACACAATATACAGCGGATACGGCTCTTACTTTTTATGTTACAATTCTCAGTTCAGTTCATCTCTCCGAAACTGGTTACTCTTAGAGTTCTTATACATTCAGGAACTCTTTCCATAACTCAACTGTACTGAGTACTCCGTACAACAGTCTAGGCACCTCACATCAACATCATTCTGATCGGTCGTACTGTACTCCGTACTGAGTACTCCTGCGTTTTATACTTAGCCGTTTTTCTTGCTCTTGTGCTTGCCTCCTAGCACATT
>LGRX02005195.1:0-11607 GCA_001247695.2 Cymbomonas tetramitiformis
AATTTGGGGGGGGTGCGTGGGAAGAAAACTTGGTACAGGTATATAGTAATATATCTCTGTGTAGTAATATATCTCTCTGTGTGTGTAAGCTGCAAGGTACAGAAGTACTGCAACTTACTTCACCTTTACACATGACAATTTTCATGGCATAAAAGTGAATATTCCTGTATGTCAACATCTGTGGTTGATCATATTTGTGGGTTTTACTGATTTGAAACCCATGGAAGTAAATGCACTCCCTGATGATATATTAGGTGTACCAACTATAAGCGGATTATCCACTTTAGTGATAACTTATCAACCTATGATATGTTTGAGCATATGACTGTGCTCTAAGAGTATATCAAAATGATATCTCTAAATTCCAAACATATCTGGACATAGCTTGATTATAATCAAAGCAGTTTAGCACAACACATATATATGTGTGTGTGTGTCCACAACAACCTATGTCAGCTCAATATATGTATGTACTGATCTGGTTAGGTACATGCTTTTGTGCTGATCAATACTGAGTCATTTGTCAGAATGCAGTATAGTGGTTGTTGTTGCTCCAGCGATATGTGAGAGTGAATGGACTGTGCTCAACAGTTACCAGCTGTTGTAATGAGCACAGTATTCTGCCTTCGGGTCTGGAGATAACTCCATCCAGCCCTACAGCATGTTGTCTTATCCTGCTCCCATATGTATCGCCATTTCTGACATTCCACACGCACATGTGTTTGTGGAATGGTATCCATATTATCATGCACATAATAGACATTATAGTTGATCAATTCACTCTGAATCAGTGAATATCATCATATACAGTAATGCCAGTGTGTGTGCAATGTGCAGTACTTGTTGATTAGTACTTTTGCCAGTGTGTGTGTGCTCACTTTACACACTTACAGGAAGATAACTCCTGGTTGCTGGAACAGTCACACCGCTTGCTTTGTGACTCTTCCTATAGTAGTGTGTATGACTGTCACCCGAACCCGAACCCTAACTGTTTATGCCCGTTATATCGGGTTAACTTATCAACTTTATTACATTCTGAGAAAACTACACTGAGTGAATATATCCCGAGTCCTAGGGGTATATCCAACAGGTTTGGCCCCACGCACTCTTTATTTAGACACTGCGTAGTTTGGCCATGTCAGGCTAAACACCGACGCTTGAGATGGAGTGAAGGGCTCCACTAGAGGCGCGGCGGAGCGGTATGGCCTAGTTACGCGGCTGGTTGATTGGACTTACGGAGAGCTCGGGCTCGTGGCTGCGTGATTTTCCCGTACTACGCGTTGGTAGACGTTGGAATTTTGGTCGGATCCGACACCAAGTTCCTTGGCCGCGTTGTTAGATCCACATGCACGTTTGGGGAATTTTTTTACGCCGCAGCTTTCCTTCTTTTCCTCGACAACCGCCTCACGACTTTTGGCCGCCGCTCCTTCCGCACCTCGCCCCATTTACCTTCACTTCGTCTCTATGGTCTTCTGCATCATGGTTGCGACTAGATTGACCTCAAGTATGGCGTCACGCCGACGCTCACTGGCTACAATTTTCGACTCCGCTGCCGCGCGTAATTCCGTTACACCGGCTACGCCGGCGCCTGCTGGTGCTCCAGCTGCGAACTCCGCACAAGCCGTTTTCTTGGCGGGTGTTCGCTCGCTCACGCGTGAGCGCTTCGACGAGAGCGTGGCGAAGCACGTCATCCGGAAATGCTTTCCCGACAAGCATGACCGATTTACGGGTACGGAATCAAACGCTCAGGTGCTCCTCTCCAAGCTGGTGCCTGCTCTCCAGGAGGCATTCGAGGCCGAGGACGCGCTGTTTGCCCCTATGTTCAACTTGGAGGACTCCACGTTGGCCGTGCGGCCCGAGGCCAACAAGCTCCTCTTCTCAACTCTCGAGCTCATCGTGTCTCCCGCCTCTCCAGCGGGTGACTGGCTCGAGGCATCTGCGACCTTGCACCCTCTGGACGGCAAGCACCTGCTGGAGCTCGCAAGGCGTCTGCTGGACTCCGGTGCACCCTTCCAGGGGACATCGGACCTCCTTGGCGTCCGTTTTAAGGCCCACACCGACCCGTCCGAATCCATCACGGACTTCAACGCGGCCTTACGGTCTGCCAAGAGGCGAAACACTCTCGACGATGACGAGGTGAAGGAGTTGTTCCTCGCGGCGCTGGATCCTGGATTCTACGCGCCGGTGGTGTCGAGGCTCTTCACGCACCAGCAGCGGGCGGCCGTGGACCTCCTCACCATTCAGCAATGGGTCCTCGAGTGCTACGCCCGACACGTCGCAGCCGGTACGCACACTGCCTCGTTCGCTCTGTCCGCAGCGGCCGTGGCCACTGACGGCGACACCTCGCAGCTGTCCGACCTCACTGCCATCATCCTCGACGTGAAGCGGCAGCTGAAGGTGCTCACGGACAAGGTCAACGGGCGGGGTTTTACACCGCGGGCAGACAAGAACAAGATCGGCAACGGGGGAGGTGGCTCCGGTGTTCGTTTTGCGGCAGGTGACCTCCCGACGGGAGGGAACTGGCCGCAGTCGCAGGTGAGGAAGCGCGTTGCCTTTCACAAAGGCAGCGGCGACTTCATTCCATTCTGCCAAAACTCCACGTGCAAGAAGGACGAAGCCCGCCACTGGCACCGCGACTGCCCGAACGGTGGTAGGCACGGCGCTGGGGGAAGCTTCCACAGCTTCTCCCTCGGTGACATCGAGAACGACTTGCTGGCGGAGCAGTTTCAGACGGCCATGGACGAGCACGACGGCGAGCGGTTCGATGCGCTCTGCCTTCTGGCGGGGGGCAAGCCGGAGATGCTCGACGGCGTTTCGGCGTGTTCCTTCGGGATCGAGCCGGAGCGGGAAGACGGTGCGTTGCAGGAATTCCTGCCCTACTGCCAGCCTGCCACCCACATGGGCGGCTTCACGGTCGGTGGTGTCGAGAGCGGGATCTCGGCTGCCGCTTGCACGCATGTCCGCGAGGACGCACCGCCGGCGCCACCGCCGGCGGCAATCACGCATGTTTACCCGGACGAGTCGGAGGCGTCCGACGCCGGTGACATGATGCCGGTGGACCCCATGCACGCGCACGAGCCCGACCTCTGCTTTGCGGACAAGATCGCGCGGATGGGGGGACTCTCGATCACGGCTGAGGGCAAAGACTTCGCGATGCGGTACATGCACGCCGAGTCGGAGACCGACTCTTGCGACGGCGACGTAGACGACTCTGCAGCTGGGTGTGACTCTATTTACGGTGAGGATGCGGTCCCGCGCCCTACAGCATCTCGTCCGGGATGCGGTGCACCGCCTTGGGGGTTTGCCCGCTCTTCGGCGATTGCGGTAATGCTTTGTGCGTTCTTTTGTGTATGCGCCACCGCGGCGCCACTCACAGCTGCCGCCCCTGGCGAGGCATGTGCACCGGACCACACCGGCCTGGAGGTCGGTGGTGCTGCTGAGACAAACGACAACGAGCCTGCATTCACTTTTGCGGCGCCGGCTGCTATCCCGCCGCATCGGCAGACGCGGTATCGGGAGCTGCGACAGGGGTTCCACACTCTCCGCAATGTCCCGCGGCCGCCATGGCTGTATGATCCCGACCCTGATTATGTTCCACAGTCACCACCTTACCCGCCACCGCCGTACTCGTCTGATGACGAGGAGCAGAGCTCTGGGGACCATGCGGCTGTGCACGACGATCGGCAAAATTCAGATTCCTTTTCTGGCTCTACGAATGATTCGAACACGGCATCGACAACTCCAATTCACGGCACCATGGCTGTGCTGCGGGCTGGCACAGCAGTGCCACCGCCAACTAGTGGCTAGCAAGTTAATCATGCCGCTCCTGCACAGTGAGATTGACCGTAGCTGTATGTGCAGAGGGGTCCGATCACGGACCGGTTTCAGATTTACAACTCTTGACTGGGAACCGCCCTGCCAGAAAGGACAGGCCTTCCCTTAGAGCCCAATTTCCACCGCTGTAGATGGTGTTTGTTCACGGGTTTCACCTTCGGCTAGCCAGTCACCACACTAGGTGGTGTGCTGGAACAGTCACACCGCTTGCTTTGTGACTCTTCCTATAGTAGTGTGTATGACTGTCACCCGAACCCGAACCCTAACTGTTTATGCCCGTTATATCGGGTTAACTGATCAACTTTATTACATTCTGAGAAAACTTATCACTGAGTGAATATATCCCGAGTCCTAGGGGTATATCCAACACTGGTATTACAATATTCCCAGATAGTTTATCATGCAGGATGATGATCAGCATACCATGTACTGAATGAATCTAGCATGATATATATCAGGTTAGGAGTTATTGTAATCCTGTTTTAATCTCATTCACAATAATGAGTTGCTTGTTATTTTACATGTAGCTCTGGTGAGTATTCCATCCAGTAATCCATCATAGAACGTGCATGTGATCCGAAGAGCATCTCGGCTCCACCGGGACATGACGAGCTAGTTATGATGTTAAGACTACTTTCAGGCACCTTATGCTAACATGGTTCTAATATAACTTAGCATGCACTGCAAAATGCTTGTGCAATGTTCAGTATTTGCAATATGCTAGTGTTCCAGTTGTTAACGTGATCAAACTGGATATATATACTACAGCTGGTATCGTAATCAAGCTGTTCTGGTGATGCATGCACAATTTAATGTTGCAGTCACTCAGTATAGTGTATATGTGATGTAATGCTGCATGTATTCACTATATGCTGCATGTTGGTGAATGTTGCAAGTGGAGTATTAGTGCATGTGTGTGTGTGTTGCAATAATTGCAATCTCAGTACACACATATCTTGCACACTATATTGCTGCAGATCATGAAGATGTACACACATATCTTGCACACTATATTGCTGCAGATCATGAAGATGTATATGCTGGAAACAGCAGCTCAGGCAGTGGGGACCCGCTGCCGACGGAGAAACAACGGATCACTAAACTCGGATATACGAACGATATATACCCGAGATGAGTGACACAAGCTGACCACCGAAGATGACATACAGGCATGACACTAGACTGTACGAACTAGTCGTAGCGTCAATTCCAGCACACCACCTCATCTGAGGTGGACCAGCTAGTGACACTCACCACCCTAGCTACTAGAGTTTACAGAGAAATGTCAAGATGTTAACTCTAGGGAGCTAGTCAAAGTCACAGGTGGCAAGATGAATGTACAGGCTAGCAAAATAATACTGCTAAGCCTAGGAAACTGCTAGGACCATTCCGGTCTGCTAAGATTAATGCTCTGCCAGCTAGTGGTGGGTGCTGTTGTAAATCTCGCCTGTCTGCATGTGATGGAGAATGCTAAAAGAATTCCGCCTGTCGGTTTAGCTTCAATACTTCTGCGAACTATAAAGGTCTCTTGCCATAAAAATTGTTCGTCTCAATTGGTAAAGCTGCCCGCTAGTGGTGAGAATTACAGCAACATCCTTCTGCCCAAAACTACAGCAAGTGGTGGATAATAATAATAAAACATTTACGTCGATGAGTAAGGCAATGCCTTCGGAACGATCTACTCGAGTCTGTTCCCCTCATACATGACAGTCTGCAAGGCAGGAAGCATTCCACAGAGCATGGAAGCATGGGTGACAAGGCACTAATTAAGCGTGTCCGCCACCAGCGTCGGAAAAAACATCAGAGGGCCGCGGAGCTGATGCACGATGGTGATGGAAGCGGAGTGGGCGGTGGTGGTGATGAAGTGAAAAAGCCCACGGGTGCTCCGGCCCCTGGGCCAGTGGTAACCCCGCAGAGCCGGAGCCCTACGGGGCCCTAGCCCCATGGGGGCTGGGGGAAGGGTGGGGGTTTACATAGTTGCCTAGCATTTCCCCTGCGGCCTTTACCACCTCATTTTCTTTCCTATTTTTTGTGCATAGTTCTTGAATGCTGGGCGCTTCCTCTATGGTGCTACTCTCAGGTATGACTCCCGTTTCATGTAATATGGATCTTTCCCTCGCATGACGCCTACACATCCTAGACAATTTTTTCAAAAGTGTTTTCACCCCACGGTGTGGGACCCCGATCCCTTTCAAGACTTTGCCAAAACCCTCTGGTAAATACCCCATGATAGCAAGTTCCTCTGGCCAGTCCACTGCATTAAGAAATGGGGTTCCTTCTGCCTTCCCGTGCTCACCATCCAGGTGTGCTCCAGGGTACTGATCTCGTTGCTCCCCATTATTCCTGCCCCCAACCCACGGGCATAAACGGGGCGGCAACAGACAATCTCTCTCATTAAGGGCTTGCTCAATCATGTCCGGGTGCAGGCCCGTTTCTTTGAGCAGTTTTGGGGTAATCTTTTTATGCGGAACTACATTAAGAAACCATTGAAACAGCTTATATTGCAGTTTATCATTGTCAAGTTTCTTACTAACGGGGCATCCCATGCTCTCACTGTCAATGGACAATATGACTACATCTGAATACTTATCTTTGTAACAACCCTCCCCTGGCATTGTGTAGGGTCCTTTACCCGACCAATAATCATGTGGGATGAACGGTATGGTCCCCCTTGGGTATTTGAAGATTAACTTAAAACCTTTTTCCGTCCACTTTTTGAGGTTCTTTGGAGATAGCGGCAGGATCCAAATTCCTTCGAATCCTTCTGAAGTCTTGGCCGCCTCTAAGCCTCGGGACAGTGTCTGCATGACAGCAGATGCTTCCCTAAGGACACCACCATCAAATGGTGGGTTTCCATAAACCTTTTTCCCTTTTCCAGTAACACTATTGATATATGCATCTCTTGCAAGTCCATCCCATCCTATTTTTCCTTTGTGGCAAAAGGGTCTCAGCGCCTCTTTCATTGCTGCCGTAGGAATGCACCTTCTTGATTTGATTCCTGGGTGTGAATTAACGGGGTTACAGAAAAGTTCACATCCCTCCTTTCCTAGGCCTCTCTCATCTATGATAATGTCTAGTAAATCTCTTCTTATTGCATAACAATTCTTCGGGTCGCCCGACTCAGTATTGCACGCTATAAGCGCTGAGTGGATATCATTGGCCCGTTGTGTGTAGTTACTGATCGATGTCTGAGGTGTATCAGTTGTCAGCCTGTGCCACTCAACCAACTTCCAGAATTCTTTCTTTTTGATGTACTGTAGGTCTTGGAAAGTGTGACACCCGTCGTCGTTTATGCCGGTGGGTGCGGCAGCTACTGCAACGGTACCTTTCCTGGTATTAGATAGTCTATACATGCTAGCCTCTGGAAGGGCAGCAAGCGGTTTGGAGGCTGTTAGGTCCCTGTCTATTTCTGCTAGGGGAAAAAACTCAGCAGCTCTGGTGGTGCCACCCCTAGTGTTTCTGCCTTCTATTATCACTTTCGGGTCTCCTGCAGTGGCTTTTCTAATGGTCTCTTTTATTTCCTCCTGTTGGCTTTCTCTTAACTGATGTAGTTCATTTCCTTCTCCTGAGCAGTTCAATTGGATATGTTTATAGGTGCATAGTGATGTTGTGCCACACTTCTGGCAGATCGGGCTTTCTCCCATTCCCATCCTGTGTGCTCTGTGTGGGGATGTTTGCAGGCCTGTGAGTTCTCTGCACCTGTAGGCCGTGAAATACTTGGATGCAATTTTTGAAATATCCTTAATTGGCTTCACTTGGTTTTCTTCCAATAGTCTGAGTGCTCTGCCTTGTCCATTCATGTCTTTCCATTTCTTGTGGTGGCTCAATCTTTGGAGCCTCCTAATATGATTCCTGATGCCCCCTGTTACAGACTGTTCATGAAACAGGAGAGAAAAGTCTAAATCTCCGTCTTCATCGAATCTCAGTTGTCTTCCGCTGTATCTGAATGCCGCTCTTTTGGCCGTTCTGTCTACTTTGTCATGGAGTCTATCGTTATTGTGTCCTCTAATCCATTTAATAAAAAGTTTCTCTTGTCCTGTTGTATTGTAAAAACCTAATTCTTCCAAAATCAGTCTGATGGCTACCAAGTCCCTTCTGTTTGGCTCTTGCATGAGGTCCCTGACATTTAAAATTCCAGGGTCACGGTTTACAGCATTGATAGTTGCCATGGAATCAATTACATGAGTAAGGGGAACCAAGGTGTTCAGGATTTCATGTTTCCGATCTTGAAGCAGCTTTCTAAGACCCAAAATTTCTGCAGTGGTGGAGCTAGGTTTATGGATGTTATCTATGATTCCTGCCGTAGGTGAGGTGATAGGCGTCTCCCTTGGTATGTTGTGTTTGCTCATAAATGGTGTTGTGTCTCCGTTTTCAAATCTCATGTATGCTGCTCCGCAACTTGCATAAGATGAACTTTTGTAGAGCGATCCGTCACTTGCAAAATCAAAGCTAAACCTTTGATTCGCAGTATCGTGCATGCCCTGGTCCTCATCTTCTGATGCACTCGGGCAGCTAAACTCACTGTTCTCCGCTGCACATGAGTTGTTGCACCTTGTTCTGAAAAGGTCTTTGAGCCTATTTTCAACATATGCTAAGTATATCTCGGCTCCCAAACCTTCACCTGTGTTGATCCTTGCTGTACTGTTGGAATTCATTCTCAAAATATTTTGGTCCGCCGGCATCAATGTTGTACCATCTTGCAGTATTTGGTACTCGTTAACTAGTAAGGCCTTCGGTCCTGTTCTGTCCGGTCTGTATGTCCCTTCTTGATCCTTGGTGTACTGTTTCAATTGTAAGGTACCTAAGCCAGTGTCACGCCTCTTGACTTCGACTAATTCTATCCCTTCCTGGCCCAATCCTGTCCCTTTCCAGCACATCATACCCTCTTCCGGAGCCTGTGGAGTGTCTCTGTATTTTGGTTTGACCTTTCGCAATTCTGTTTCTGGTTCATCACATGTGATTTCTGTCTGAAGGGCTGTAAACCATGCTGGGGGTTCTGTTCCTTGCAGACTATGCTTTGCCCGTAGTTCTTCCCAATTGAGCATAAGCCCTCCGCATGGCTGAAGGAAGGAACCCATGTATCTAAGGTTCCGTGTGGCCACTAACATACTTATCTTCTCATACACAGGTTTCGGGAGTGATGAGTAAAGGAAGGTCTGTAATTCTTCGTAATCCTGAAGAGTGGAATGCTTTGTGTCAATAGAGTAGCCATATTTCGACAGTATGTAGCTCACCCTTTTGAACCAGTTCCCACTCTTGTCAGTGGCTTTTTTGAAGGGAAGGTGGTGGGATAAGGGGGAACCCTGGATTTTGAGTTCCCTTGCTTCTCTCTCCATGACATAACTTGCCATTCTGCTCCATGTGCTACTGTTTTCTCTGTACAGGTGTGCATTTGGTGTGTGGTGTAAGCCGTGTATGATCTGGTCACTCCAATATTCGAATTCTGTTGTGTTGCATAATGTGATTAAGGTTTCCGTGATGCATGTAGCGTGGGCAATGTCAGTTACGCTGTCAATCCCCAGTCCTCCTAGTGCGGCCGGTGTCCAAACTACTTGATGGTTTGTGTCTATGGGACAGTTTAAATATCTCAAGATGAAGTTTGCTATGGTGCCATCTATTTCTTTTGCTACATTATTTGTTTCCGTGCAGATAATCGATGTAACTTTCAAAGGATATGCCATTCTTGGTACAACAACCGCATTGATTATGTAGCGGAGCTGGTTCAAATTCAATGTTTGTGTTTGAACAGACAATAAGCTTTGAGTGAGCTTATCCATAAGCATCTGCTTTTGGTGTTCCCATCCGCCATCTAGCGCAAACCAAACCCCTAGGTATCGATTTGCTTCAGTTCTGTTGCTATATTCAAGATATGTGGGGGTCTTGGGTGGAAGCCATTCAGACCATATGTTGGGCCCTTCCTCTCCCTCTTCGACTTTCAACATACCTCCGGACATGAGTTTCTTTTCCAATCCGGTGTTCCGTTCATCTGCTTTCCCCCTCTGTCTAATGGGTTTCCTGTGAGAGTATTTTGATTTTTTAGCATTAATGGGAATCCCTATGAACCTCATGAACTCATTGATCACCCCGAGCATGTCCTGTACTTCCTCTCTTGATTTCCCTATCAAGATAATATCATCACAGAAGAATCTGGCAAAGATGTTGGGCGGTGAGTTCATGTTCAACCATTTCCTGTTCTTCTGGGGTGATGTTGCTCCCGGGTTTCTGGTGGCATCTTTCGGTTTCTCTAGAGCATACCCATAGGTCTGTTTCATGGGGTTTTTACCGTTTGCCCTTTCTGCCAGCCAGATGGCTAGAATGTCCATAATTGCCACAAACCTGAGGGGACTTAAGACTTCTCCTTGAGGCACCCCGCATTCGAGCATCCATTCATCTGTCATGCCTTCAGATGTGAGGACTGATCGTGATGCTTCGGATGTGATGTCCGAAATGATTGTGATAATGTTTTCAGGCAATCCTATTTTCTCAAGTGCTAGCTTGCTCATCCAAAATTCTGCTCGGTCAAAGGCTTGTTTAAGGTCTAAGTAGACAACATGCAGTTCCTTGTCGAATCTGTTAGCATCGGAAATAACTTCATTTAGGACTTGCAATGAATCTTCAATGTTTTTATTGGGCAGGAAAGCATCTTGAATTGGGAAGAGAACTGGATGTTTGGATAAAGCTTTCTTTATTCTGTTTGCAATGATGGAGTTAAACAACTTCATGCCTGTTTCCAGCATGGTGAGTGGTCTGGAATTATCTGATGTGCATGGTTTGTTTGGATCTTTGGGGATTGGCTGAATGAAACCTGCTTTAGCTAATTTTGGAAAGGAGCCTGTTCTCAAGATGTTGTTAAACATTTCGAGTATGAGTTCTTGGAGGTTTTGGGGTCCTTGTATCCATTGTGCATAATGCATTCCTGATGGGCCTGGGGCTGTGGATACTCCACATGTTCCATAAACTGCCTCCAGCTCCTTCATGAGAATAGGTTCTGCTAGCTGCTCAATGACATGCTGGGGGAGTCTGGGGCTGTTCTTTAAGATTGATCTCAGCCATGGCGGCAGATGCTCGGGTGCTTCGGGTTTTGTGGAAAAAAGTTTGTTTTCTTTATATTCCTTTAGGATGGCTTGCTTCCTTTCATTTGCTGTGGGCGGTATCTCACCTTTATCATCATATTCTGGAGCTGCACCCTTTTCCATCCCTTTCTTGTTTCCTAAGGCTCTGTCCAAGAAGGTTGAAACCTTCTTTGCAAACAAATATTGCATCTCTTCCTTCTCCCGGAGCTTCCAATATCTTATGTCCTTTAGTCTGCTCTCTTGGAATGCTTTTGTGACTGTTGGCAGGTTTGCCTCAAGTCTGTTACCCCATGCCTCAGCCGTTTCCTGTGGCTTCCTGCGAAGACTGTCACAAGGGATAGTGTTGATGAGGCAATCTGTTGCTTCCAGGTCCTTTTCATTTTCTGCCATTCCCAGCATCCGGTGTGCTTTTCTCAGTGACTGAAGCCATTTGTATAGATAGTTTGATGTGGCTGATGGGACCGGCCTTTTGTGCATCTTTTTCCCCCTTGTTCCAAATGCAGCACACGCCGCTGTGTTTGCTGATTCATGGATGAAGTCCCAAGTGTGGTCCGTATCTTCTTTACTGGACCTACAGTTATCTATATTCTCTTTATTGCCCTCCGATTCTTTGTTTCTGTCTACTAGTTTTTGAAGTCTTTCTGTGTAGGCTTTCCACCCGGTGGCATATTTGAAGTTGTATGCTTTGGTTTTGTCAAGT
>LGRX02005197.1:0-55453 GCA_001247695.2 Cymbomonas tetramitiformis
CCCAACTCGATGAGTACGGCTGGCTGGCCCAAAATCCCTGTTTTCTTAAATATGGGCGATTACTGTAGTGTAAGATGCCAATTGTCAGGGCTCGCTATGCGAACGCTATATTGACGCGGCTGCTATTGAACAGTAACAGCCGAAAGTAATATTATGGTGGGTTATGAGTGCAGCAGTCTGTAGACCAGAAGTGCTTGCTTGAGCCCAATGCTCCTCATATACTTCCAGTACCCTCACACATCTCATGCGTTACCACCATCGGGCTGTGAACCCGAGGGCACTGGGTGAACTACCCGCATCGGCTGGTCGATATAGCCTTTGATGCTCGCATGCTATTCATTTCATGCTAGAAGCGAAGACGCGTCTTATCAGGACACTTCGGTTCTTCAAGACTTGTCTTGCTTCGCCATCTCGATGCCATATACTTGGCCTCTCGATGATAGATGTCACTCACCTTAGGTGGATGACATACATTATGACTGTACATGTCATAGTCGACCGTACTGACAATATTTCAGAGTGACGCTCAGGGTATCTTCCGAGGTTTACGTTACGGAGAGATATTGCGCTTGCCGATCGACGATTCGACCCTCTGGGTACTTGTTTCCACGGCCTCATATAGTGCATCCACCCCTTCCCCCCCTCTTGAAGCTGCTATGGAGGTTCACAGGCAGAATGGAGAACCTTTTTAAGGTTTGTTTTAATGCAAGCGGAGAAGGCCCTGCTTAACGAGATATTGGACTTTAAATCCTGCACCCGATCTGCCAAACTCCTTTTTTTCGGTCCGGTACGCGCGCTCTGACGAACATTTCATAGATGGATTCGACAACGTAGTAATGTGAATTCGTTTAGTCATGTGTGTCAAGCACGACTCAGGATCACAACTCCATCTACCTCAGTATTCCGGCAGCGCAGAATGACTGGCCATAAGATCCGAATGACAAACCACGGTCTGGCAAAGGCAGTATAGCAGTTTTTTATTATCCACAGATATGGTACCCGCATGTATGCGTATCTGTGCAAGGGTATGATTTCAAGGTACGGCTTACGCGGAGGCGATTTGAGACAAAAGTGTCAAGAGCTCAAAATCGCGAGATACAGGCGATTAAAGTTTAGGTTGTGGCTTAGGGCAGAATTGGGGTTGTGACGAATCCACGCGACACAACCATCCTATGGCCAAATCCAATATCTCATGATCCCCTATCGCGACAGTGCCCTGAGACGACCCAAACTCGAGCATGGACACATGTTACAGTCCGATCAAAAGAATTGCGACGGCTGAAATTGGTCCAGAAAACAGCAAATATTAAATATGAGCTATCTGAAGCAAAATATTCCTACCGTATCCATCTTCCATCCCTACTATTGGCGAGTAGAGGTCTGAAATATCAGACGTCCGACATGTCTGTCGATGTGGCGCAATAAACTGCCGTTTTTTACTATTAGTCTAATGCTCTATAATTTGATCCATCTTGACCGTAAACAAAAATTATTATAATGTTTGATTCAATCCTGTGTACAGTAATAAAGCGATCGCGGGTGGCGTACACTGCATTTGGTATGGAATGGCATTTATACAAAGCTTTTGGGTCAAGTAAGATTGCGAGAGTGAGAGACGCTAACCTTCTTAACCTGGACAGCGCCCCGTAAGTTACTCTCCAGCGGCTGCTGTTTTCGGTATACTCGCGTATACCAAACACAGCATAACTTTGCATATGAGTTCTAATACGTGTTAGAAACAACATATTTTTTGCGCGAGCAAGATCCGTGCAGTAATCAGGATGCTGAACGGTTCTTGTGAGGGTAGGGGGGGGTAATGGGCGTGGGTCGAGCCAGCCATCTCGACTCACGCCCAGCAGAGACGCATACAGCACTGCACAACATGTCACATATATCACATACGCATATGCAACATATTTTGAGCAGCTCACAGTGCGCCGTTACCTCTAGCGGAAACGCGGATGGCAACCGCGTCCACATTTCCGCAAGGATTTATTCCATCCGCGCTCTCGCCTGCAAGCGAGTATGCGCATGGGATGAGGGGAGCGTTAGCAAAAATAGTATTTCGTATGCGTTATCTTTCCGGAATAAATTGCACAGAGTGAACAGTCAGCCACACATTTCGCAGTGGGCTGACGCATTCATTTGGGTAAAGCGGGCAGAATTTCAGGATTTTGAAACCTCCAAAGATGCGATATACGTTATCATCCTAGGCGAAACGGGTACCAACCCACTCAGTATGATTATGTGATAATATTTAATAGCAATAGGATACTTAGATTAATACATAATCTTAGAGATCTTTACTTCACTGGGCGGGGCACACTGCGGGGGGGGGAAGCGTTCCGGCTTACTTCAAATTGCATATTTAACAAATAACAATTAAGCAAGGAGATTGTTCAAAACGACAGTCCATTGCAACCAGCAGAGGTCAGACAGACACAGAGGTCATGGTCAGACGCAAGCACGCAACGCGAAAAGCCACCGACATGTGACTGTGAAACGCAAGATTAAACAAAGATATTATACAAAATTTATTGAACGGTTCAGATGGAGTGATTTAAGTCCTAGAATTACGGGGCTGTGGGGCATGCGTGGGGTCTGCCACGTCATAACTTTAGGATGGGACGCAATTTTCGTGACCAAGATCTTCACGGCATCTTTATACTTTTTATTCCCTGCATCGCGGCCAGATTATTGGTTTAAAATTATGCAACAGTTTTTCATTGGATCAGATGAGTGACAAGGCAGTTTTTCTCGACAGAGGTCGCGAAAGCCTATGGGGTCACTTCACGCGTACTCGTACTCCAGACCAGTGCAGAGTAAATCTACGGTCGTGACGATTTTACCGATAGACGATTTCGCGATCTCGCAATTCTCTCGCGACTCGCGTTTTCAGTTCGAGGTTTCAAGTTACAATTATTGTTACAGGTTGAGACTTATATAGGCGGTAACGATTAAAACCCCCACGCTTACAGCACCCCAAAAAAAATTCGGGTGAAAAAATCCTTGAACACACGTATTATTTTGACATGTTCGCACCGGAATATCAAAAAAAAAAAAAACTCACACTTTTGTCTCAAACCGCCTCCGCGTTAGCCATACCTTGATTTGGTACAAGGCTCACTACACCTCAGCAAGGAAGGATCAATTTCCTGCTCCTGATACAACATAATGATAGAACATTAAGAGCAGGGTATATAGATGATCGACATGTATTAGTATATATTACAAGAAGTAAGGGCAATAGGCTTAATATATTGTTAGCCTTCATAGGCAGCTATTATGTCTGCTGCATTGGTCAGCTCTGTGGCTCTGACCCAGGTGTCATGTTCAGGGCCGTAGCCTGCGTATCGCACTAAATAGTACTTGACACCTCTAGTGATCTTATCTGAGAGAATGTGTGATATCTCAAATAATGGTTGCCCTTCTTCGGTGATCATCTGTGGCAGAGGCAAAGGTGCTTGGATCGAGTCATTATATAACTCTATTCTGGATACAGGCTGAACCGGATGGATACGAATGTCGAGATCCCCGAAATCTAGCTCATAAGCACGTCCATGGCTGACAACTTTGGATATGGTAAACGGCCCAATATATGGCTGCTTAAAGTGTCTGCCTGCCTCTGTCAAACCAGTCCATTGAATAAACTCAGTCCGTAGAAGAACTTTCTGCCCTATCGCAAATTGTCGGGGCATGTGAGTCTTATTGAATCTGGCTTGGTTGATTTCTGCTGCTCGGGAAATGTTATCTACCGCATTGGCATGAACAGCCGAGTACTGGTCAAAGTGATCTCGAATAGCATTCTGTATCAGAACAGGAGCTTCTGGCGGAATAGTGATTGCCAGATCATGAGGCGAAAGTGGTTGCGCCATCGAGTCGAGATAAAAAGGTGTGTAACCAGTCGTAGCAGAAAGTGTGTTGTTAATTGCAAACTCCACCAGAGGCAACTTGTCCTCCCACGAATTGGCTGAAGTATCATTGCAACAACACCTGAGGAAAAGAAATACTCTCTAATCAGTTATAAACCAGAGGTTGGTGAATCATGCATCAATCAAAATGAAAAATACCTGAGGATGTCCTCAATGAAGGCATGGCTTCGCTCATTGCTTGCATTCGATTGTGGATGGTGTGAAGACGTCATAGACAATCTCGTACCTGTAGATTTCCACAGTGTTTGCCAGAATGAAGAAGTAAATCTGGGATCTCGATCTGAAATGATGTTCCTCGGAAGACCATGGAGCTTGAAGATATGCTGCATATATATTGAAGCAGTGTGCTGAGCAGTCCAGGTCATGTTGAAAGGAATGGGATGCCAGCGATGAGTGAATTGACACATTACCACAAATATACTGTCGTGCCCGTTAGTGGTGATAGGCAGATCAGCAATCCAGTCAAGTGATACATCAAGCCATTTTGTCTTAGGCACACAATAGCGAATATGTGACTGGCCATAAGGTTTGCGTCTCCTCGTTTTCTGGCGTTGGCACACGGGGCACTCCCGAATGTACTGAATTGCTGCCTTCGTCATTCCTGGCCAGTAATATCGGCTACGCAATAGATGGCGCATGCGATTCTTGCCTACATGACCAGAAACAGTGGCTGAGTGACACTCATGAAGTAGAATGTGGCGAAGCTGTGTGATCTCACCGTCATCTGTAGGATCTTTGGCAGTAGGTGGAATGTAAAGTTGTCTGCCAAAAATGGTCTTGCGATAAATCAATCCCTGAATGAGTTCGAAATTGCTGACTGTCTGTGATGATGTCGCTGTCCTCGCTGATGCCAGCTTGGATAATATAGATTGTGCAAATGGGTCACGATCATACTGAGATATAATAATGTCGTGAAGCTGATGACCCGATGATGCAGATATACGAGCAATGAATGTAGGGTCTGTAGATGTTATATCAGCTGATGAGGTTGCCAATGAGGCAATGTGATGTTGCAGACTATCAGTGAGTTCGAAGAGAGCAGAAATACGTGTAAGGGCATCTGCAACCTTATTCTTCTCGCCTGCAATGTGCTCAATCCGAAAATTGTACTCGGAGAGCTCATCCAACCACCTCGCCTGTTTGGGGCTTAGTGTGGATTTGGACTGGAAATAAACCAGTGGCTGATGATCTGAGCGAACGATAGTCTCTGGAGCTCCCGGCAAGATGTGGCGAAAGAACCGGAAGCCCTCCACAATGGCAAATAGCTCAATCTCAGGAATAGGCCAGCGTCTCTGTGTATCAGAAAGTGTTACGCTGTGATAGCCACACGGCCTCATACCTTTGCCTTGATCCTGTAAGACCACTTGGCCAACGTGTGTGCCTGATCCATCGACCTCCATAATAGATGGCAGTTTCTGATCTGGAAGCTGTAGTACTGGAGCATTGCAGATGGCACTTTTGAGATTGTCAAATGCCTGCTGCTGCTCAGATTCCCAGACAAATTCTGCATTATCTTTTAGGAGACGATTGAGCGGCTCGGCAATCTTGGAGAATTTTGGTATAAATCTCCTAAACTGGCCGACCATGCCCAAGAATGACCGAAGTGAAGACTTGCCATCTTTAGCCATGCGGCGTAGAGGCTGTTTACCAACGGTTGGACCATGGGACACTGGAGGCTGAATAGCCATGACTGCACGGATTCTGTCTTCAATGATTGAAAGGCCTGCCTCTGAGATGTGGTGTCCGATAAAGTCGATGCATCTGACGAACAACTCAACCTTAGAAGGCCTGATGTAGAACTGATGCTCTCTGCAGCGCTGTAAGAACTGGCGAACTTGCTTCACGTGTGTGTCAAAATCTGGACTGTACACTATGGTGTCATCCATGAAAATGACTAAGAACTGATCAATGAAGTCAAAGAATGCTCGGTTTCCAACACGCAGAGCGGTCGCAGGAGCGTTAGTTAACCCAAAGGGCACAACTGTCCACTCGTATGAACCATATCTATAGTTCGTATTGCTGTCTTATGGATGCCGTCTGGATGAATGGGGATCTGATGGAAAAACCGGTTGAAGTCGAATCTGCTGAACCAGCGTGCCCCCTTAAGCTGTTCAAGAAGGGTATCATGAGGTGGCAATGGATACGTGTCCTTTATGGTGATGTTATTAAGGGCTCGATAATCACAGCACATCCGCCACTTCCCCCCTGGCTTAGGAGCGAAAATGATTGGGCACCCATATGGTGATGATGATGGACGAAGGATACCCAATTCGACATATTTGATGATTTGCCGTTTGAGCTCCTCCATCATAGGCGCTGGAATAGTACGAACTGGCTGTGATGGCGGCTTATGCCCAGGTTCAATGTTGATGCGATGATATCCACCTTCAAACCGTTCTGGCCTATGGCCAGCTGGAAGATCCTCCTGGAAAATATCTGAAAAGTCTTCTCTGATACGATCACGTTCTGCTGTGACCTCTGGGTCTTCCATAGTAGTGTCTGAGTCAGTTGCTGCCATGACCAATTCACCATCGACCTCTGAGAGAAAAAAGAGATAAGCTACGGCTTCTTCAGCCGACCCACTGGATCGTATACGTCGCAGGTGCTTTCTCATCGTGGTGGCACTGACCAATCCCATTTCAGGAAGGCCATCTGATTCTGGAGTCTCTTCAACTCTGGATAGAACTGTGCGAACACTGGAACCTGATGAGTGTGTCTTGGTGATCGTCATGTTCTTGGACTGAAAGTCAATATGTGGGTTCCTCCTCTCCAACCAATCCTGTCCCAGGATGACTGTGAAGGGTGTCATATCAATAACGTAGAGATCCTCTGAATCCTTATACTTACCCAGCGTAAATGTAGCATTGGGGAGATAGGATGTACAGGGTAATTGGCTTCCTCCAGCCAACCCCACTGAGAATGATGATGTGTCTGATGGTGATATACCAAGCTGAGAAGCAAATTGTCTGTCGATGAATGACGATGTGGCTCCAGGATCTATCAAAATATTAGTACTCTGTCCAAGGTCTTCGAAATCAAGCTCATATGTACGTCATGGCTGATGACCTTAGAATTGTTCGATACAGATGTGTGTCGACTTCATGGAACTCTGCATGATTTGACTGTATATAGGCACCATTACCAAAACAACAACGATGATGCAACTTACTTGTTTTATTATTTGTCTTTATTATTTATTTGGTTTTTAGTTGTATTTTTTTAGCTTATCATCTTTCCCCCTCAAGGAAGTGTAAATTGCTAGGCGGTTGTCAGGCGCCGTTTAAATACAACAGAGGTCCGACCTCAGATGTGATGACGTGGTAGCTTACGATGAAGCTGGATAGCAGTTCTCGGGATGCAGCCCATTGCACCTAAGGTGCATCGCAGTTCTTGGGATGCCGCCCGAATTCACGTCATCAGCGTGGGTCACATCGTGCCCATGTATGTGCTGTACAAAATACAACACTACCCTCCAGCGGCGAAGTGGTTTGCTATTACCATCATCGTATGCTGTGGGATATCAAATATATAATCAGAGAGCCTGTGGTAATGTGTTTACAATATCGGAGGGACTGTGTCCTCTTTAAACTCCTCATGACTATATGTATAATGGTGTTGTACTGATGTCAACACCTTCTCTCTGAGTGATTTATTGATTTCAGATGTGATGACGTGGCAACCAACCTTGTCCGCTCGTACCGGGGGTTGTATGGAATGTGTTCACGTCATCGGCACGGGTCATATTGTGCCCATGCATACAGTACGCGATCGTAGCGCAGGTCACGATACAGTGCCCGAGCATACGCGATTTTAGCGTAGGTCACATTGTGCCTTATACCATTACATCTGAGGAAATCTATTACTCATCTTTGTGAGTTTAGACAGCGTTGTACTGATTGCAACGCTTTTTCTGATGATTTATATATCACAGATTATACCAAATGTGGTGATCAGTCCAGTGCAAAAATTTGTCACCGGAATGTACAGGGATTGTGAATGATTGCAATCCAGCCGGAGGAATAATCTCAGCAGCTGTTCTGTACTAATGAATTCATCGGAGTTATACTCATTTCGACGATTCGAACCCTGTGTCATTTTCAGTGATGATAACTCGTATGAATATACAGGGGATTCCTCAGAATGCTTTCATGTGATGTCAACATATATATTGTATGAACAGTTCACCTGCATCCGAGGACGAAGGAGTTACGCCTGGAAGGTTTTGCATGGTGGTCACCCAACACTTATCAGTTGTTATTCGGATGCCACATCCTGCCTTCGGTACTGGGATTATATCAACCAGTCCTACAGCGATGCACCTGTCCTTCCCACTCTTATGTATGGCTATAGTGCCAAACTGTATCAGGCGGAATATATATACATTATATAACTATCATCTTCTGATCCAATAATGTGCAATTAAGCATGGTATCAGGTTATATGTTATATATATAGTTCAGCATTCCGCCTTTACTCGAAAATGTAAACGCTGAGCAATAGTCAACTTATAGTCATTGGGATGTAGTTTCCCATCCGAGTTTACACTTGATTAGTGACGGTTGGTTTAACGTTGTACAGATTTCAACGTTATTTGTGGATGCAGTGGTATTATCAAAAGCAATCCATCAGAAATCACCATATCGGAATCGTCACACATTAATCTAGAATCTATATAAGTTATGAAATAACTTCTCGGATGTGTGTGTATATCTCATCAGCATTTCACTTCACTTCCCCCTTCGAGGAAGAGTGAACTATTAGGCAGTTGTTAAGTGCCTTGAATATATTTTATTGGGCAGTATGCAACCTTATAGGAAGCAGCCTTAAAGTCCTGGGGATGTTGCCCTGGAATGTTAGGCATGGCCGTGCTGATTCCAGCATGACTATAATGCCAATATATAGTGTGTTTCACTAATATTTTATGGCATTTCAGGCAGTGTGGGTTACAGTGACCCTAATCGCATGCAGTGACCTTAGGATATTAATAACCCTTAGATATGTCAAATACGAGCAGTATGCATTTTTCTTTGAAAGAAAGAAGCAATATTGTGCTCAATCCGTCACTGTTTATTATGTAAAATCTGAAATGTGTGTTACACCCCTAGATGTTACATGTAAGATATTTAGGGTGTTATACGAGATGTGAAATGTGGCATAATGTTTTTTGGGGACCTTAATAGGTATAAAATTGGATTCCGTGAAAAAATTGGATCCGAAAAACACAATTGTAATCTTACGTGTGAGTTTTTTTTTACCCATTTTGCCACTTTGAGCTTATATATATATAAGACTCAGTATATACTGTGATGTACAGTATATGTCTTTCACAACTCTGTAAGATATCTCATCATCACACATGAAATCGAAAATGATCTCTTTTATGGTGTTTCTGTGAAGATATGTATATGGTCAATTTCCGGGGTTTTACTGATTGAAACCCATGACCAAAATATAGCCTTATCAATAGTGACTTAAAGACACCAAGTGATAGTATATGTCAGATTCTGCTTTATTATTTACTTAGGCATATGGCAGTGCACTGGACGGTACATAAAATGATACCTCCAGATACTAAGTAAATCAGAGCAATGCTCTATAGTAATCTCTATCAGCTATATCAGATTATCAAGATGAATTCTGAATATACTGAGATATATTGAGATATGCATTGAAGTGTGATCAATTTTCTGAATCAACTGTCAAATGCATAAGTAAGAGATGGAGTTGCTCCAGCGATATATGAGAGTGAATGGACTGTGCTCAACAGTGACCAGCTGTTATAATGAGCACAGTATACTGCCTTCGGGTCTGGAGATATCTCCATCCAGCCCTACAGCATGTTGTTTGATCCTGCTCCCATATCTATCGCCATCTCCGACAGTCCACACGCACATGTGTTTGTGGACTGGTATCTATGCATTATACATGTGATATATATTGTCACTTACATTGATCATTAACACTTACTGATTTAGTGTAATGTCAATATATATATATATATATCTAGAACATGTACTGACATAAATGCTGGGGTAAGTACTGTGATAAGTACTATCGTGTATAGTTATTGTGTATACTATATGTTGTGTAAACATTGTGTACACTGTATATACCATATGTACATGTTGTGTACATGTTGTGTACATGTTGTGTACATGTTATTGTGTACATGTTATTGTGTACATGTTGTGTACATGTTGTGCACATGTTGTGTACATGTTGTGTACATGTTGTGTACATGTTGTGTACATGTTGTGTACATGTTGTGTACATGTATATATTGTATGTTGTGTACTTGCTGATTGAGTGCACATCTGAAATAAATTGATATAAGTTAAGTTAGGTTAACTTACTCATGCATGTGTGTCTGTATACCACTTGACAGCATGTAACAAGCATGATATATATATCAAACTATTTAGTATATTGGAATCTTGTGTATCTCATCATTATGGATGATGAGTTACATGGTGGATTTTCACAAATAGCTCCGATGTATATCCAATCTATGATTAACAGGAGAACAGCTGCCATATCTAAATCCTGTGATAGAGGACAGCTGAGCTAATTCCTGTCTTAACAATCAAGATTGGCATCTTACACTGTTTGGATGTTCAATATATAACACTGGACTTGCAAGATCTAGCATGTTATACATGTGAGTTGCAAGATGTCACAGTAAGCCATAGGCATGTATAACAATAATGCCGCCAAGCCGCTATCGTGTTCAAGCTGGATATATGCATGCCAAGCCGTTATCGTGATCAGGCTGCTGGTTATTATAACATTTATAACATGTTGGGTAAAACATGCTACTGCTCGCGCGCACAATCACAGCATGTCATGTTATAATGATGCTGCCACTTGCACACACTCACAACATGTTGTTATATAATGATGCTGCCACTCGCACACAATCACAACATGTCATGTTATAATGATGCTGCTCACACAATCACATAATGTCATGTTATAATGATGCTGCCACTCGCACACAATCACAGCATGTTGTTATATAATGATGCTGCTCGCGCACACGATCTCTGCATGTTACGAATGACATGATGTCGTTATATATAACAATGGCTTAGTGCGATTTCGCACAGCACTGCATGGATGCGCCTCAATTTGCATGCGTCATTCTGTACACTGCATGCGCCCATTTGGCGCGAATTACGAACATCGCACGTCATTCTGCACACTGCATGCGTCCGCTTGGTACGAATTACGAACATCTCTATCGCGCTTGATGCGAATCATGTACATCGCTGTCGCAGTTGATGCGAATCATGAACACTGATGATTTTTACGCGCTTGATTCCCGCATATCGTACAATGACCTGCAATTATTGACAGTATACCTGTACCATTCGTACATTCGTGCGCACTCCTCGTCGCAATATATTCACTGCTGGAATGCTGTTGAATGCGGATATGGTCGCGCTGATGATATTATGTGCAACGTTGCTCGTCGCTGACGATATATGTCGCTGGCGATGTTTTGTGCAAACGTTGTCGCGCATACGCAATTATGTTGATATTCGACGATATGTGCGAACTCAGTCGAGCTGCATACAATATAATATAATATATGTGACTAGTCTGCTGCACACACTTGTTCTCGTTCTACGCCTGAGCGGAGGATACCACTGTCACGGTTCTATACGAACTTGATATGTGGCGCGGCTGTTAGTTGAACTGTAACAAGCGCGCGCAAGAGTTTTGTGGGCATGAGTGCAGCAACCTGGAGACCAGAAGTGCTTGCTTGAGCCCAATGCTCCTCATATACTCTAGTGCTCTCACGCATCGCATGCGTTACCACCATCGGGTTGTGAACCCGAGGGCACTAGGTGAACTTCCCGCATCGGCTACACGGCTAGACGAATATAGCCTTTGATGCTCGCATGCTGTTCAGTGCATGCTTGAAGCGAAGACGCGTCTTATCAGGACACTTCGGTTCTTCAAGACTTGTCTTGCTTCGCCATCTCGAGGCCATATACTTGGCCTCTCGATGACAGATGTCACTCACCTTAGGTGGATGACAAACATTCTGACTGTACATGTCATAGTCGACCGTACTGACAATACTTGACGATTGTATGTCATTATGACACATGACATGACATGACATTACAGGACATGTATGACAGGTATGACAGGTATGGCACACTGACAGTGCATTAATGCGCAACTCCATATAGTGTGCGTAAAAGCAGATTCAAAATTCATCTGCACCAAGTGTCGCAAGCAGGTCGCAGTCACTGTCCGCGAACCCCCGTGTCACACCCCGCCTGCTGAAATCAAAGAGGCCCCGATAGCTGCGCCAGATGCGAATGAGGATCAAGTGCCTTCTCGCGATCCTGCCCGCTCCGCTGTACAAAATAATGTGAGTGCTCTTTGCTACCAGCTGTGTCCACCCGAAAAGCTTGCGGTTGCGACTTGCGAGGCAAGACACTACCGTCTCTGTGTCTTCGTTTGCAATTCCAACGCAAGTGGTGCTTCGAGATGCCTCGAGCCAGTCCCCCGCCGGAGAGGCGGGACACACGATGAGCTCGAGAGTCGAAAATATAGCAGTTTGTTGGCCTCGGAGCGGACGGCCAACGTGGAGTCCTCCAAGTAGAAAAGCGGCGCAAATAAAACGTCCTGTGCCTCGAATGCCTCCTGGAGGGCAGGCACCAGCTTTGCGAGGAGCACCTGCGCGTTGGACTCAGTGCCGGTGAACCTCTCATGTTTATCACGGAAACACTTCCGGATGACGTGCTTCGCTACGCTCTCGTCGAAGCGCTCACGGGTCAGTGAGCGAACCCCCGCCAAGAAAACTGCCTGGGCGGAGTTCGCAGCCGGAACACCAGCAGGTGCCGGCGTAGCTGGCGTGACGGAATTACGTGCGGCAGCACAGTCGAAAATCGTCGCTAGAGAACGTCGGCGTGACGCCATACTCGAAGTCGATCTAGTCGCAACCATGATAAAAGAGACTGTAGAGACGAAGTGAGGGAAAATGGGACGAGGTACAGAAGGAGCGGCGGCCAAAAGTCGTAATGCGGTTGTCGAGGAAAGCAAGGAAAGTTGTGGCGTAAAATTTTCCCCACGTGCATGTGGATGCAGAGTGACGCGGCCAAGGAAAGTGGTGTCGGATCCGACCAAAATCTCCAACGTCAACCAACGCGTAGCAAGGAAAATGAAGTCCGCCCCGTGCACAAGCTTCCCGTAAATCCAATCAACCAGACATCAGCTAGGCCATACCGCTCCGCCGCGCCTCTAGAGGAGCCCCTCACTCCATCTCAAGCGTCGCTGTTTAGCCAGGCATGGCTAAAATTCGCAGTGTCTAAATAAACGGAGTGCGTGGGTCCAAACCGGTTGGATATATCCCTAAGACCCGGGATATAGTCACTCAGTGATGGTTTTCTCAGAATGTGATAAAGTTGATAAGTTAACCCGTTATATGGGCATAAACAGTTAGGGTTCTGGTTCGGGTGACGGTCACAAACACTACTTCGGGAAGAGTCACATAATCAGGCGGTGTGACTATTCCAACAACGCCTTTTGCTGTGTTCACCTCTCAGATCTCAGACGAACTAGTCAGGCTGTCATTCGTCCGGCAAAATTTGGCCTTCGGCCAAAGCCCAACCAAAGCGCCCCCGCCTTCGCGGGAGCCAAGGCCAAGCCCCAAACGATTTCGGGGCTAAATTTTTTGAAATTCAACTCTATTACTTTCCGCTCTTTTTCTCACCATTTTCTACCCAACGGGAGCGGATCGGATAAGACGATTTGGCGCATTGGCGGTCATGGTCATCCCATTTGCATTTGCGGGGAATCCGCAGGATCAACAGCTACAGCATCACTCGACTGTCACAGCGCTAAGACGAGTAGAGCTCTACTGTATGCAGTAAGCAGTATCATATCGATATGAGTATCATATCGCAATCGGCATGCAGTATCATCTGCCACTGGGTACGCGTCAAGGTATCGCCCAGTTCTACTAACCGGTTTGTCGAACAGGCGTCACGACCCAAATCGCTCTTGACGCCTCCCATTATCCCCCGGTTCTCCCGAATATTTATACACTGTCGTTGTACAGTGTATAATTATGGCTATAACTATATATCGACATAATATTATTTCAACCGATCAACGACGAGTATATAAATTGTAAACGGATATAAGTATATACATATACATTAGTATAGTTTACCGTGTGCTGAATATTTAAATGAAGGCGCGTTGCGTTGGACCCTCCCGTCTCCTCTCCTGTATCAATACGGAAAAGTTTTTTAAGACTGCGCCCAGTGGGGGGGCTCCGCCCCCCCACACCCCCCGTAACTACACCTTTTTTTTGGATCAGGCCGAGTAGGGGCTCCGCCCCCCACACCCCCCGTTACCCTAAACCTTTTTCTTTTAAATAAGCCCACTGGGGGCTCCCCCCACAACGGCCCCCCTGGGGTTCAAACCTTTTTGAAAATACTGCGCCCCGTGGGGCGCCCCACACACAAACTCGTTACTTTCGCTTTTTTTGTTCATACATATCCTACATATGCACCTACTTTCGGTAGTCGTCTCGTATCACGGCGTGCCATGAATTTCTATCACATATGTTAGAGAGTCGTATATCGCGGAATGCGGTGATTCGATATCACATAATTTCGGGAGGCGTCTTGCACCGCGGCGTGCCATGAATTCATAGCACATATTTTCGAGAGTCATATGTTGCGGTATGCGGTGAATTGTTATCACATATTTTCGGGAGTCGTCCAGCACGGCGTGCCACGATTTCCTAACGCATTTTTTCGAGAGCCGTATACTGCGGGATGCGGTGAATTGTTATCACATATTATCGGTAGTCGTCTAGCACGGCGTGGTACGAATCCCTAGCACATATTTTCAAGAGTCGTACATTGCGTAATGAATAACAACACTTTGCACACGAAAATGGGGCAAGGTCATCTCAATCACGAAAAGCATACACTAAATAAAATTACGAGGGTTCTTGAGAAAGTGTTCAAAGCTCGATGCCACCGGTTGCACCGATGCGGAGATTTCACCCCTACCACCTTGGCTACCCTTCGTCGCGCGAGCACCACTTTTCCCTTTCCCACGGCCGCCACGCCCTTGTCGTTCTTGAGTGACCGTATCGCCCGCGGCACGAGCACCACTTTTCCCTTTCCCACGGCCGCCACGCCCTTGTCGTTCTTGAGTGACCGTATCGCCCGCGGCACCGGCTCCATTGCCTCTACTGTTGGGTTGTGCCTTTTTAGCGGATTTGCGACGGGGCATCAGTTTCACGGGCGGCGGTTGTTTCCATTCACGAGTCCGCCGATCAAATGCATCTAACCATCTTTGGAGCTCCGGATCCGGCTTAAGATTCAGCAAATGAGATAGCTTTGGCCCTTGCCCATCGGGCCCGGGTAATATACGAATGCAGCTGGACTTCTTCACACGCGTCATCCCGACATAAAATGCTTGAAAGCATAGGTTGAAGACATTCTTCGGCGTTTGGCTTAGATCTAATATAATGTTGTCCACGGTTTGGCCTTGGAATTTGTGAAAGGTCAAGGCGAACGCAAGATCAAGCCCATGAGTTCGATAATATATCTTACTTTTGCGGGAGGCGCGATTCACGGGGAGTTCCTCGAGACGCTTGCAGATCTTAACTGGAAGTACGATACTGCGCGGACGAGTGACATGCTCACGCATATTTCCCTCGCTCGCCGAGTCTCGAAGCTCGGGAGCTAATGTCGCTCGATCGGACCAGTTTGTGGAATCCAGATGCTCAATGAGAACATTGACCGCGTAAGGCGGCTCGATCCACACCTCCTCGCCAGGATTCGCATTGTTGATTTTCGCCGCATCGGTGGACCTGCTTTCATCTCGGAGAATCAGGCTGTGGAATTTGGAGGAGGAAGGTGGGAGGCGATTGAGCGAATGTCTTGGAGACCAAAGATGGGGCGCCACCATAAAATAACAAGTCGAATTGCTCTTGTTGTATCGTGGAGGCCCACTAGCGGAAGGCCCATACACCGCTTTGAATGGCCTCGTGGCCCTCTTGTTGTAGACTTGTCTATCCAAGAGACTTGCGAGGGCATGGAAAAGGTTGTCGTTGAAAAACTGCCCGTTTCTCTTTTGACTCAAGATTTCGGGCTCCAACACCACTCGCTTTTCATCGAGGGGTGGAGGAAACAATAAAATCATTTGCACGCGAAACGCGTACGTGGGCACATCGACTGCCCTTGGGTCGAAGTGGGGGCTCCACCAAGTTTTCGAGGCTACCTTTTCGTTCAGGGTTGCGCGCATTAAGGCACGCCTATCGTCGCGCAACCCCTGATATTCCTCGAATGTCCAGGGGCTCAAATCAGCGAACAGGGGATCCCTCAAGGAAAAAAAGGGACCGAGTAACAAGAGGCCAAGAATTCTTGAGCCCTCTTTCGGTTGAGTCACAAAGTCCCGAGAGGCAGCCACGAGAACGACAAAATTGTCGTTAGAATTGTGCACTACATACTTTCGTAACACTTTCGACAACGAGCCAGACTCGAAGGCCTTGAGCTCGTCGTGGGTGAGAAAGATGCCCGGGATACCTCCTTGGTTCATCGCAAAACGTAATAGCTCTCGATTAGCTTGCTCCTCGCTTCCAACCGCACCCGACATCAACGGCAAAACCTGCACCGCAAAACACACCGTAATTTTTAAGATTTTGCGCAGCGCTTCCGCCCATCATGGAGAATATTTAAAGAAAACCCTAAGACCTATCACTACCATGGCAAACACACCTCGACCTTAGGTCCGCAGGTGGTATAGTTAGTGGATGAACTGCCTCGATCTTAGATCCGCAGGCGATGGTATGAATGCAAACGAGAGTTCCGACCTTGGGTCCGCAAACAACTCGTTGCAAAGGATGATGTTTCTTTTCACACAAGCAATTTTCAACGGAAAACGTAAACACCAACGTACCCTTTCCGCTTCGCCTTGCGCGCTATCCCATTCTCCAACAATATTATCAGCCATATTTATATACGGAGGGACGGACGGACGGCGGGAAGGACGGAAAACGACTACAAAAATACGAATATTATCGACTACGACGTCGATATATTATATTGAAAAAAACAGCAGCCAGCAAGCAGTTCGTTAAAGGTTGCCTAAAGTTACGAGTTGCCTAAATGGGACTGACACTTTTCGCGATAAGTTCGATTTCTGCGTGGGACGGGGATCGAATCTGGGATTCTGGGTCAGTGTCGCTCGAATGTAAAGTTGATCCGACGTGCAGTATTCGCGAAAGCTAAAAATTCGCGACCATGAATCAGAAATTCATGACCATGAATTTAGAATTCATGACCATGAATCTGAAATTCGCGACCATGAATTCCGAGGAACGTTGACCACAGCGGTTGTGACGGGCCGCCAAACCTGTCCGTCTTCATCGTTGAATGACTCGTTCACTTCCGTCTGACGCGCCAGTGGTTTTTTTACAGAATTCTGTCGTTCTGTGCAGTTTATGTCGTTTTGTACAGTGGTTAACGGTGGTGGCCCCATGTCTACACAAGTCAAGCAAATATCATATTTCGTCTGACGCGCCAGTGTCGGCTTTTGCAGAATCGTGACCGTTTTTGCAATTTATGTCCGTTTTTGCAGTCCTTTTTTTTTTCGTGTACCTCTGTTTTTAATCAAGGCCTGAGCTCCCCCCACACCCCCCGTTAGTACACTTTTTTTTCCCGCATCAAATGAGGGGGCTCCGCCCCCCCACACCCCCCCGAAAGTACACTTTTTTTTTTTTCGTATCGGTTTATGGGGGCTCCGCCCCCCACACCCCCCCGTAAGTACACTTTTTTCCGGTGATGAGTCGCATAGGGAGCCTCCGCCCCACACCCCCCGTTAGTACACTTTTTTCCCCCGCATTCACCTTGGCTGTGGGGCTCCGCCCCCCACACCCCCGAAAGTACACTTTTTTTTTTCCGTAGATCAATGATGTAGGGGGCTCCGCCCCCCACACCCCCCGTAAGTAAACTTTTTTTTTTCCGTGATTAGGTCTGAAGGGGCTCCGCCCCCCACACCCCCGTAAGTACACTTTTTTTTCCAGATCTTAGCCTAGGTGGGGCTCCGCCCCCCACACCCCCCCCGTAAGTACACTTTTTTTTTTCCAGACTGAGTCTGAGAGGGGGGCTCCGCCCCCCACACCCCCCCGTTAGTACACTTTTTTTTTGGGGTGACTGTGTCACCAACTTGCACTCTAGGAGCTTTGCAGACTGCGTCACATGTCGTGAAACTTGGCGACCACCTATCTGAACACAACGTGTCGACGACGACAACGACAACGCTTTGCGGGCGTCATCGTCACCGTGTCCTGTGACACTGCACTGCACTGGCACTGTCTATGTCTCAGACTGTCACCAACTTGCACTCTGTCAGACTGTCACCAACTTGCACTCTGGGAGCTCGAGCTCTGCGAGCTCCTGTGTATAATTCCCAACGCTCATGACACTGTCACCAACTTTCATTCTGGGAGCTTTGCGAACTGCGTCACATGTCGTAAAACCTGGCGACCACCTACCTGATCACAAAAGTGTGACGACGTACTCCACGACACATTAAACGCCGCATGGGCCCTCCGTCGGAGACGGGAGGGTATAAAATATTTAAATAAATACTGTATGCAAGAATTACGGGGGTTGGGGGGGGTGAGAGGGGAGGGGGGTGGGGCCGAGGGGTATATACATGGGGGGTGGATGGAGGGGTGTGAGGGAGGCGGAATAAAAATAAAATAGCCCCTTTTCCGCCTCCCCTCACACCCCTCCATCCAACCCCCCCATCCTCCTTCCCCTCCCCCTCCCCCTCCCCCTTCTCATGCCCTCCTTCCCATAGCTCCCTTAGCCGTACGGTCTGTATATACCCACATCAGCCCCCGCCCCCTCCCCCCCTCTCACCCCCCCCAACCCCCGTAATTCTTGCATACAGTATTTATTTATTTATTTATTTAAATATTTTATTTAAATATTCAGCACACGGTAAACTATACTAATGTATATGTATATACTTATATCCGTTTACAATTTATATACTCGTCGTTGATCGGTTGAAATAATATTCTGTCTTTATATAGTGATAGCCATAATTATACACTGTACAACGACAGTGTATAAATATTCGGGAGAACCGGGGGATAATGGGAGGCGTCAAGAGCGATTTGGGTCGTGACGCCTGTTCGACAAACCGGTTAGTAGAACTGGGCGATACCTTGACGCGTACCTGCATCTGGTTTCTCTTCAGGTCTCGAATGATCTGTCGAGGGTCCTACTCCTCCTACACGCTACAGGTTTGCAGGAATCATTACTCATCACCTGTGGCATCGCCGTAAAAGCTTCGAGCTCTCCATATAGAATACACTCGACTGATATTGCGGTATGCGAATTGGGCGTACTGTGGTATCGCAAACGCATAAACTCTTCAGGTTGGCAGCTTCTTGAAAGTCGGACTACGCAAAACAGCAGGGACATTCGTGCAGCAGTCACCGGCAGGTTCACCCTTTGCAATGGAAGGTTTTTCATCGCCCATCTACCCGTCATACAACCTGGCGACTCAGCTAACGTTGCGCTCGAAAGCACGCTTCACAACTCAGTATTGCAGTGATCTTCGATTCATTGCACTGCATAAGTAGTGCGCGCCGATACCATTGCGTGTACCCAAGTGCTTGCGGCTTCGTCCGTGTTTTTCAGGGAAACTGTTTAACGTTCGCTGAATCCTTCCATCAGGTTCACTAAGAGCTTGAAATAAAAGTCAAGTTAACCACGCCAGTGTCAATACACCTACGCCTGTGATGTCTCCAAAGCAGCATAGTTTTTTATGTCTCCAAGGCAGCACAGGTTGTTTTGAGTGCTGCGGTTTTTGTGTTGCACATTCGCGTCCGACGTGCCTTCTATAAACTCATGTGCGTGCCAGAACTGCAATTTAATGATGAGTATGTAACAAGGACTTCTATGGGTATCAGGCAGCTCGAAGGGTTTCGCTGTGATACACGCCAACACTGCACGCTCTCTCGTCTCGCGCACGCGGGACGTCCCCGACAAAACCCCTAGCCGAACGAAGAGCGGAACAGAGCAAAAGAGCGCCGACCAGCCTGAGAGGGTGGGGCGTACCTCAAAAACGCATCCTATTCCTCTCAGCTGGGTCATTGACCCGGACGCCAGCACCTTAGGGCGCGTTGGCCTTTGCTACTGTCCTGGCAAGCAGGTGATACTCCGAGATCCGACCTTACCAACTATTTTCTTCAGCATGTATTATATTTGTTACATGTATTACGAAGACTTGCGCCTGTAATCTCCCGTCCACAACGTGCAGGTCACTCGGAACGGGGAACGATGGCAGAGGGATATGCAAGCCGACTTAGGTCGGCTGCGAGACGATTTCCAGGCATGACCTAACCCTTTCTCCAGGCTGTCAAGGCCCCGTACACGCAAGAACGCTCCGCACATAAACTGGCGTCTTCTCTCTCTTTATTTTCCGACACGGAGCTTTCAGTCGCGACCTTCTTTGACGTGCTCTGAGGATCAGCGAACTGTTTTCTTTAGCACTTCTGCAGGGACTTTCGGTGGTCGCGCTCATTCGTGAGCCACCTTATTCTGGCACTTGGCTTCTGCTCCATACTCATCCCAGCCGGATTCGTTCGTGGTATTGGCGGTGAGACGTGAGAGAACAGCGCTTGGACTAAGGGCTGTGGTGAGGCTATGCTTTGTGGGGATGGTATTGTGTTAGGTCACCACCATTGTATGCCTGCTTGGTGACTACGAGCTCAGGGTGTGTGCGACGCTCTCGACTCAATCTAGCTCCCACTTGCAACCTCCGATGTCGCGCGTTTGGTGAGGGAGAGTTTGTCCTCACTCAAGTGATTTCTACAGCAGGTTTCGTAGAATTCGTACACTGAAACTGGGCATTCCGTGGGAGGTTTCGTTACGCAAATGTTCTTGTGTTAAGGGTAGGGTGCCGTCAAAGATAGGGGTTTTAATACTGTTCAATTGGCTCGTTCGTAGATAATTGAAAGATGGGTGGTATTGGGTTTTAACTAGCCGAATTCGTAGTAAAAACTGTCCTACTTCAACTGCTGTCTCTCCCGAAATCATCGCTCCAGATGTACTGTTACAATTTTGGGTAAGTCATGGTGGAGGGAGCGTTTGCCACAGACCTACCAGATTCGCGATTACGGTCGATCGGTGGAAGCAGCAGGCTTGCAATACGTACAGTTTCCGATCATTGAAATGGCCGCTCCAGACTCCGCGGACAAGACGAAGGTTCTGGTGGGTCCTCGAGTTGACGAGCCGAGTGGGGGAAGACTGTTGTGATCTCACTACTGATGACACTATTTCTAAAGCCACACCAAGCTTGTGGGAAGTTCTTCACTGTAAACACGTCTGCTGGAGCTGGGTGCACTCACCTTGTGGGAAGTTCTCAACCGTCGCGGCGTTGACTCCCTCACTCTTTGCCCACAGCGCTCTGTGTCACGTATGGTGGGTGGGCCGTCGTGAAGGCCTAGGGGAGGGCTCGAGGCCTGGGCTTAGTGGCGTGGCGGTGATTTGACGCGGTCACTGGCCAGGTGCTTGAGCTCATGGCACGGATGCAACGTGGGGAGGTCATGGCCATTCACTGCCGTGGAGGTGAGGCAGCTGCACTTGACCCTGGAGATACAACGCAAGCATGCGTGAACGTTGCTGAGAAGTGCTGCAAAGCCTTGACTCAAAACTGCCTTGTCGATGTCACCATGACTCCATGCCACCATGCTCCACCATGACTCCATGCCACAAACCCTAAACCGTTTCGTGGAGTTACGCGTAGCTGGCCCGGCCCTGACTTAGAGCTTCCAGGAAAAGGGAGTGGCAGGCGGTGGCTGTTGGCAGTGCTCAACCGGCCAAAAGTGCTTGGCAGCCAACTTGCAACACCACACGTGCCGACCAGGACCGCTCGAGGGTGTGGAGAAACGCTCGCGCCGCAGATGCCGCAACCTTGCCGAGAGGGAGGGATCGAGGGCACAGTCGCATATATGAGCGGAGGCGAGTAATGTGGGTTGCTGGGGTTGGGACGTGCAGGTGTGGGCCGAGCAGGAACGATTGCAGCATGCCTACTGCTCGAGCTTGGAAGATGCAAGGGGCTGGTGTGCACACGCGGCTTCACGAGTCCAGAGACCCAAAAGCCTTTTGACCCTCGCCGGCTCGGAGTTCAGGTCACAGGCCAGATGCCAGGGCGGTGCTCTCACCACTCGTTGGCGCCATGGTTGCTGTGTTGGTGGCGCACGTGTTGGCTGCCATGATGTCCGGCCGCTTCCTGCACCGCTCTCTGTGCAGTGTTCAGTTCCCCCTGTCCCAGTCTTCCTGCAGCGCTCTCTGTGCAGTGTTCAGTTCTCCCTGTCCCAGTCTTCCTGCACCGCTCTCTTTGCAGTGCTGTTCCCCTGTCCCAGTCTTCCAGCTCTCTGTGCAGTGTTCAGTTCTCCCTGTCCCAGTCTTCCTGCAGCGCTCTCTGTGCAGTGTCTCAGTTCCCCTGTCCCAGTCTTCCTGCAGCGCTCTCTCTGTGCAGTGTTCAGTTCTCCTGTCCCAGTCTTCCTGCAACGCTCTCTGTGCAGTGTTCAGTTCTCCTGTCCCAGTCTTCCTGCAGCTCTCTGTGCAGCGTTCAGTTCTCCTGTCCCAGTCTTCCTGCAGCGCTCTCTGTGCAGTGTTCAGTTCTCCCTGTCCCAGTCTTCCTGCACCGCTCTCTTTGCAGTATTCAGTTCTCCCTGTCCCAGTCTTCCTATTCCCAAATCCCTGTCCTGATCTTCTCATCCTGGTACACGGTGTGCCCAGTCCAGTCTCCCTCGTCTTTCCATCCTCCGTCCAACTTACCCCTGTCTGATATCTTAAGTCCCTGTCTTCCGTGTATGTTATGTCCTGTTGTCTCATCCCCCCCCATCATTTGAGAGACTATATCTGCCCCCTGCCCTGCCAGTCCATTCCCCCTCATCAAATTTGAGACTATATCTGCCCTGTCTTGCCACTCCATCCCCCCCCCATCAAATTTGAGACTATATCTGCCCTCTGTCCTGACAGTCCATTCCCCCCCATCAAATTTGAGCCTATATCTGCCCCCTCTGTCCTGCCAGTCCATTCACCCCCATCAAATTTGAGACTATATCTGCCCTCTGTCATGCCAGTCCATCCCCCCTATCAAATTTGAGACTATATCTGCCCTCTGTCATGCCAGTCCATCCCCCCTATAAAATTTGAGACTATATCTGCCCTCTGTTCTGCCAGTCCATTCCCCCCTATGAAATTTGAGACTATATCTGCCCTCTGTCATGCCAGTCCATCCCCCTATAAAATTTGAGACTATATCTGCCCTCTGTTCTGCCAGTCCATTCCCCCTATGAAATTTGAGACTATATCTGCCCTCTGTCTTGCCACTCCATTCCCCCTCATCAAATTTAAGACTATATCTGTCCTCTGCCCTGCCAGTCCATTCTCCGTCATCCAGGGTTTGAGTCTCCTATGTTCTCACCTCATATACCATATTGCCATTCCCTGTATTCTGTTAGGCTTATGCATGGGTCCTCACCGAATGGAGCAGGCGCGGAGTGCCATTGCGGAAGTACGAAATCGACGATGCCCTCAGGCGGTCGAGACCAGGTGTGTTATCTGCGATGCCCTCAGGCGGTCGAGACCAGGCGTGTTATCTGCGATGCCCTCAGGCGGTCGAGACCAGGTGTGTTATCTGCGATGCCCTCAGGCGGTCGAGACCAGGTGTGTATCTGCGATGCCCTCAGGCGGTCGAGACCAGGTGTGTTATCTGCGATGCCCTCAGGCGGTCGAGACCAGGCGTGTTATCTGCGATGCCCTCAGGCGGTCGAGACCAGGTGTGTTATCTGCGATGCCCTCAGGCGGTCGAGACCAGGTGTGTTATCTGCGATGCCCTCATTACCTGCGAGCATCGTGTAATGGTTTCACAGATGCGAGCATCATGTAATGGTTGCACAGATGCGAGCATCATGTAATGGTTTCACAGATGCGAGCATCATGTAATGGCTGCACAGATGCGAGCATCATGTAATGGTTGCGCAGATGCGAGCATCATGTAATGGTTGCACAGATGCGTCCATCATGTAATGGTTGCACAGATGCGTGCATCATGTAATGGTAGCACAGCTGTGGGTTAGCACCGTCCAGTCGAGCACTACCTGTGAGCGTCACTTGAGAATTCCCAGCAAGCTTTTTGATCCCTATCCTCAACTCCAAATCGAACACGGCATCGTTGACTTGACTGCCGCAGCCCGGTCCAGGACTCAGCTGAGTGGCGTGTAACAGTTACACAGCTGTGAGTGCGCACTGTGAACGGCATGGTGGGTCTGACCGACCCGCTTCTCCACTGTTGAAATTGAGATGGGGTTCTGCTGATGGTCCTCCAGCAGCTTCAGTGTTGGCTCGCTTGACGAATCGAACCAGCACTTACTACCTGCTGACTTAGGCGCCTTATTTACCGAGCGTGAGCGAGCGACGCTCACCGGTGACGACAGTGACCACGCCTGCCGGCAAGCAATGCTGAGCGCTTTTTTAAATCGAAAACAATTCAGAAAATCCTGTCCACGCGATTTCATATTAAAAAATCGGGCGGACGTCGAGCTGCAAAAAGCATCTTTCCATATCGGATATCTTTTCATATCTTATCATTCCAGATCGGAAGCGGTCGATTACCCGGCGCGTTCCAGGGACCATCCCATTCTTTTACAGAAGTTTGATCGTAGGTCCCTGATGTATTTTCTAACGCTTTGCGAGGAGCTGCAACGACAGTCGTGGAGGTCTTGAGGTTTTCAGAGCTCCAGTCTTGACGGTGAAGACCTCCAGGAATTAGAAAAGCGTCACGACGCTTTTCAATTCACGAGCTCGCCGGAAGCTTAAGCCAATGAAATCGTTGCGACCGGTCTGAAGGTCCAGATTCGTCGCTCGCTCACGCTCGGTAAATAATGGGCCTTAAGTGTGTGGCAAATACTGGACACCGGTCGGCGCATTCTATATTGGGCAGCGTGCTTTGTCACCACATTTTGCAAGTCCAAAGGGCAGCGCACACTCCAGGAGGGCCACTCGTATATCAGGTCGTGGCTGCCCTTCAGCTTGCCAGGTGTCCGAGGCATATGCTTTGCTCTGCAGGCGGCAGGAGGAGTTCATTTTCAAATACGCCGACAATCTACGCGATGGACTTCTTGTGGAAGAAGAAAGGAAGAAGATTGTTTCCCAAAAGAAAACTTCTGCATTAAGCTCTGACACCACTTGTAAGGCCTCAGAGAGCCAATGCACTAAGGAGAATAACGAGACCACAACTGTGTTTAACAGCGCCAAGGAACGAAGAGCCGAGAGAAGCCGTCGAGCTGGTGAGAAGGAGGCAGAGAAGAAGAGCCTGGCTTCAAATGATCGGGGGAACAGTGGATCAGATATGCATGGTGGGTTGGATGAACGAGATATATATGGAACCTTCTGATGACAGAATACTTGTGCATGCTGGTCTAAAAGGGTATATGTACATTAATATGAATGCACCTATATATTCGACTTGTAAAATATTCGATGCGATGTCGACATAGGGCATGGGCATACAGCATAAAGAATGGTCTCTGATTGCGTTCATCAGCTACATTACTCTTGCAGAGCTCTGTGAACACACATACAGGCGTGATGCTACGCCTAGGCGTTGTGCACTAAGAATTGAAAAAAACGGCATCTCAATATATTCCACCAAACCACAGGTTGAGAGCAAATGATGACCCGTGATTGACTTTTGGGCTCCCGTGAATGATGGGGCCTGCGGGTGAATTGCTTCCACGAATGATTTACATCGGCGGCTTGGACTTCTTCGAAATGCTTCCTCCTGTTAGATTGGTTTTGGATAAAGATGATCTGATCGGTGTACCTGCAGCTGTTTGAGCGTTTGGCTTTAGCTTGTAGGGACCAAATGCCTTTGCGCGCTTGCGGGGTATCAACCTATAGTATCAACCCTGGATTGTCTCAGAATTGCACGGTAGCTAGCCCTGACACTATATCTGCATCATCTGTATTTTGATGCTGACACTTCCCATCTCCACAACCACGGAGGTGGTGTACTGGAATCTGACCGACAGCCCTCCCGGAATACCCGGTTTAGGCCCTGGCCAGACCCCTCGATTCCGTAGAAGCTCGGGCGGGAAAGAGTCAGTTAGTGTCACTTGTCACCGTGGTCACCGATCGCGTTTAGGTTTCCGGTTAGATAAATATATCCGTTTCACTTTATATATATCCAATCTTAGTAAAACCTAAAAGCCGACTGTGTTTGCCCACAAGTACACAACCGGATATCCGAGGTTAGGATATCCCCGTATATTATTTATATGTCGCAAACCTAAACGGTAAACCATCGGTTTTCTACGGTCGCGTTTTCTTGTTGAGCTTCATCGTGTTGTGGCACATACACTTACACGTGAACAGGAATACACCAGGGGTGTGGGATAAGGTTAGCGTCATGGTAAGGTTACCGTGACCTTGACGTCAACACGCAGTAACCTTTAACCCCCCTCGATCGCGCCCGCGCCAGGTCGGTGCGTGTAGAACACAATTAATTATTTCGGCAGTGTTTCGGCACATTCTTTCACGATCTACTTTTCATAGAACCCCAACGATGTGTCATGTGGCAGCATTTAACATATACAATCTATATGTATGTCTATCTATACTAATTCGATTATTCACACTATCACACACTCAACTGAGAGTGTACAATCGCAAAGTACGGAAGGGCACGCTGAGCGCAACTTCCACAACCCAAACTCCCTTCTAAAACTGGGGTGTTTGTACAAAACCTCGTCGTGTTTGTACATTATATCGTGGGGTACCACGATATCGTGGAACATGACCACGATATCGTGGTCCAATCCCACGATATCGTGGAACATGACCACGATATCGTGGGATTGAACCACGATACCATGGTCAGTCCCACGATATCGTGGTCATGTTCCTCGATATCGTGGCTAGTCCCACAGGAGGCTGAGGTGAGCTGAGCCGAGTCGAGGTGAGCGCGAGGCTGAGCTGAGCCGAGTAGGTGAGCGCGAGATTGGGCTGAGGTGAGGCATAACATCTCACCGCGACATTACATCTCACCGCGACATAACTTCTCAGTGTGCCAGGGAACAATAGCCATGCCAAGCCATTCGATTGGCATATTGTATTTATGCGTACTGGGGCAGTGAAATGGCAATGGGCTCGGAAGGGGACTCCCGAGCCATTGACTTCGTACTATGGGGAGCGAAAGCCTGGACTTGATTATAGCTGGCAGCATATTATCGTCCACCCTTCCGGTGCGCTACGACGCTGGGAGCGTAATAGGGGCGGCGGCTGGTTTCTGGAAGACGCCACTCAATTGAAGGCGCCGGTAGCGCCATTCTCATTACCGATCAGCAGCGTTGGGCACTGGAATCCGACGATTGTGATTGACGATGACGAATATCGTGGAATTCCATACACGGGGCGTAAGCCTGTACACTCGGCGCCTACGGACAGTGACGATTCGGGTACAGGCGCTGTGTCCTGGAGTAAGGAGAAGTTACCAGATTCTGATGACAATGATGACGCGGGTGTCACTGACAGCAAGGAGAAGCTACCAGGTTCGGATGACAACGATGACGCGGGTGTCACAAACAGTAAGCATGACATAGACACTGCCAGTCCGAAATGGGAGCCTGCCTCGCCTGAATATGATGACACCGAGGATGACGTCAGCGAGTTCGATGACTTAGTAGCTGACGATGCTGAAGAACAAGCTGAAGCTCGAAAGTTGAAGAGACTGGGACTGCAATTGATCATGGATGATAAGGGTGAACTTATCTGGGTGCCAAAGGGCACCTCCCCGACCTCACCTGTTCAGCCAGAGGATCAGCCTATCACCAAGCAGAAGTCTGAGGCCATATCTGAGGATGCCCCAGCATCTGTGGTGGAGACTGTTCAAGTACCACCGAAGAAACCATCTGGGCCAGATACTGGATTGACTTCAATGGGTGAAAATAAGGCTGGGGTGTCCGAAGAGACGAAGAGGCAATCCAGGAAATATCCTAGATGTTGGACATCTGAGTATATAACTCATTTGAAATGCACCTTAAGCAGTGACAGTGAGGATGAAGAAGTGCTTGACGTGGCTCCTCGTAGGAAGAAGGCCAAGACCAGCAAGGGACAATGAAATCAACTGTCTTGATTAGGATCGTCCAAATGCAGATTCTCTGATTAGGATTTGTATAGGTGGCAGATGATGATATGCCAGCCGACATGGGACAGATCGATTAGAGATATGAACTGCGCGTCTTGAAAGTATAAGACTTGAATTCTGCCCATTTGGAGGCGGTTCTAACTTGAAGTAACTATTTGGAGGAGCTGTTGCTCAACCTGTTAAATTACTGGTCAATCTTTCCTGCCATAAAGATATTGCAATTGCTTGAATTGTAGCCTTGTTCAACTGTTTATCTAGAACATTGCATTTTGTACACTGCAAAATTGCCGAAAACGGACCTGTGTCCCAAGATTGAAGCAGATTAACCGCTGACTGACCCTTGAGCTCCGGCTCGGAAACAGTCACGTGCTCAAGAAGTCTTCACTTGGAAGTGGTATTGCTCTGCGCCTTTTTGCCCCCTGACTTTCACCCTGCATGCAGACAGGCGATTTTCCAAAACTGTTATGCTGCAAAATGGTCAGAAAGTGGGAAAAGAAGCCGCCAGCAACTCAAATTTACCGGGATTAACAGCCAGATTGACCCGAACGGAGAGTGAAAAGTGGACCAGTGGTCAGATTGAGAAAAGAGGACCTCGGAGACAGTTTTAACGTAGACACAAAAATTCCTGACGTTTCTTGATAGTTTTTTGTCGTTTGGAACCTGGCCCCGACACCTGGGTCCTCATAGATCGCTACATTTTAAATTGGGATGGCCAACCGGCACGACAGAGCAAAATTAGACAAATTTGAGCCCATCAGACTACAGAGGAGGAAACGGGAGCCCAGAAGGATAGTTTTCTATTTTTTTAATATTCTTTGAAGGAAAAAAATAGTCTCCAACACTGGGACCTGGCCAATTAGTCTGGATTGCTTCGGGATGGCCGCCAAGAAATTAACCAAACTGCCGATCAACACTCAATTTTTGAAATTTGACCACCAAAAACCGCATTGCACTCTGGAAAGCATATTTCTTTGTTCACCACGACTTCCACTGCTACGATGAAATGTTTTTCTGAGTGTTCTGGGGGAATTTGCCCAAATTGGACAGATTTGACTTCCTCAACGGTCAGATTTCCACTTTTCCACACTTAATTTCAACATGATGCAAAACGCCAACACTGGACGCTCACCTCCAACGTCGCCTACGTCGACTCCCAGGCGTACAAGGGGACGACAGGCCAGTCAGCGCAGCACGAGAGGTGCTGCAGCCACTGGAACCACTGGCAAGGGGGCGAAGGGCACCTACAAGGCGCCCTCTCCGGGTCAGCCGCCGCAGGCTGCGACAGCAGCAGGTGCGCCAAGCTTCCAGATACCCAAGAAGAAGTCGACCTTGTCAGCTGCTGCCCTGAGTTTAACAGCATGACTCCTCTGGTTCTGGCTTCTGGAACAGCTTGTGTGACACCTCCCCTGGAGGAGGCTGTAACGGTACCTAAACAGCGCCCTAATCCGCCCCTGCGTCATGCAAGAGCGGCGTCACCACGGGTGCTGACTGTTGACACCCCTGGTGCAGGGCGAAACATGAGGGCGACTCCCCAGCGGTATGTCAACTTGACCTCCCCTTCCCCTGGCATTCTGCGACTGCCCGGAAGCCGCGACCTGAGCCCTCCAGCTCCGCGCCAGCGAAGCCCGCCTCGGACTCGAGACCGGACCCCGCCACCGCCGCGCTGCAGGAGCCCACCGCGGACGCGCGACATGAGTCCTCCAGCTCCAAGACCGCGAAGCCCTTTGACATTCTACAGGACTCCACACACTTGGTCTGGAGCAACGGTGATGACCTCCCCGCACGGCCAGCTGCCCACGCCATTCAGCGAGAACGCGCTTCAGGCTGAGTCCGCGGGAGCAGCCTCTGCGGGACAACCTCTACCTGCTGACCGACCACCTCGCGACCCGATCGCCGTGCGCGAAATGACCGAGGTCAAAATTGCAGCATGTGAGCAGGACATGCAGAATGAGGCGAATGAGCAGAAACCAGGACTTCGCCAATTTCCCTCCCGCTCCGATGTGGCCAACTGGCGAAAGCGCCAGCAGCAGGGTGAGAATCTCGCCTGGACTCCGCGCCCTAACCAAGGGGGTGTGGGGGCAGCGGGGAGGTCAGAGGACATGCACCAAAGCATTGCTGGCGAACCCATGGCACACTCAATGCATCCAACTCCCTCCTCAACAAGCAACGGGGAGGTGGGGGCAGCGGGGAGGACAGGTGGCTCCGGCTTGACAGGTGGCCCACGCCACATAAGCATAGCATGTTCTGGGCATTCGCTGACATCGCCGCTTACGGAGAAGGTGACCGGTGACTCTCTGACCTCACCGATTACCGATACCGTTACGGAACCTAAGGTGATCGGTGACTCTCTGGCAAGGTTATCGGTGACTTTCGAGTCCGAGATAGACAGCGAGGCAACCTCACTGACGCCTTCACTGACTCAGGCGACTACGGAGGCAGCTACGGATAAGGTGACTACTTTACCGGTAATGCGAATATGGGGGGTGGTAATACCTGGTAATTTACCGGTAATACTTTACGCGGTATTACCAAAGTAATACCGCCAGCAAGGAATAACCTAAAAGTTGCATCGAAACTCGGAATCCATTTTTTTTTGTTGCTATGGGTCGGGGTTGATCATTGCAATTGTGTGGGCGCATCACATGGCGTATGCTACGCCATGCGAGTATATTATCAATCGACATTCTTTTTACAGAAGTACAGACAGGATGTTTATTTTCTTAAGTATCTACTACTTTATTTTTAGCATTCGATTGTCCAATTTTACCCATTCGGTTCCTTATATGTATATATATATATATGTCTCTAGCCATACGGCTTGCCACTTCTCAGGCTCTTCTGAAATCTCGTGATAAGCAAAGTCAGCCTGAACTTTTCCGATGTGTTCACGCTTCCCAAAATACTTAGTCGTCATGTAAGAAGAAATTCCCTGTTTACTCGCTCCGAGGTTAACTGTGGCGCGCCCGACCGTGTTCGTTTTGCCATCTAAGACAAGAGTGCGTTTGCCAGGGATAGAATCGAGTGTTGCGTTGGTAGACACTAAAGGTTCCTCATAAATAGCATCTAAGGTAGTGGTACGCAGGGTGTCCTTGCGAGGAAGCCAAGGCAGATATTCAGGACAGATCGCTTTTATGAATGCCCGAAAAAAGACGTTCTCCACGACGCGAAAGGGAATGCGACACGCAAGGAAGAACGTTCCAAGTATGAAAGTTATCGCAGCAGCCTGCAGTTTTGAGACTGAAGTCATACCGAAATCTTGTAACACGGCTTGACGTTCTCGGCGTGAAGTTGCTGAGGCATCTCGCTCTTCGACAACGTGCTCCTCAGAAGCGGCGAGTCCAGCCTCATCAGGCTCCTCCTGCCCCTTGCGCTTAAGCAGAAAATTACGACGCCATGTTTTAACACACTCAGCCGAAGAGTTTTCACTGATCTTGAGCTTCTCCTCGTCTGGAACGTTCGGACTGTCGATAATCCTTTTGAGGAACTTCCCAGGGTTAATCTGATGATATCCGACGTTCGTTTTGATGCCGGAGTCATACTTGCAAACTAGAGAGGTTCGAACGTTGAGCTTGCAAGTCTTTACTGGGTCGAGTGTGAGCTTAAGCTCGGCTTCGTCGCGGAATAAAGTAAGAAGTTGCTTCAGCTGCTTGCCGAAGCCACTCTGGCCACGGTACGGAGCATGTAACGCCTCGTAAACATCCTTTGGAACCTTATGATCGGTGCCGCTGGCATCGGGCCAATAATAATCCTCCTCGTCAGGAGCATCACACGAAGCCATACCAGATTACTGATGTAGATTAACCCGTAAAGAGAGGAGAGTTGTGCTCTCGGGGCATGAAAGTGAAAAGTAAACTTTCGTCCGTCGAGGTTATCGATTTGTCTTTTCCGGAAAAACCGAAAATATCCAGCGCCGCCCAATCGGAGATCCCAGACTGGGAAAAAATGGTAAATTTTAGTGGTAATTGGTAAATTACCATGGTAATACCACCTTACCGTGGTAATTTACCGGTAAATCCTTAAGTATGTAAGGTAAGGCGATACGGGGGGTTGGTATTACCAGGTAAATTACCGGTAATACTCTTACCGGTAATTTACCAAAAAAATTACCTAGTCACCTTAGCTACGGATACGGATATGCTCGAGTCCCTGTTGAACCGCGAGTCCAGACCTCTGACTACCTCGCTGACCTCAACAACTACGGATATGCCCGAGTCCCTGTTGAACCGCGAGTCCAGACCTTTGACTACCTCGCTGACCTCAACAACTACGGAGCAGCCAGTCAGTACAGTCAGCTCAGTCAGTTACGCCGACCTCGCACTCAGGCGTGGCGTTGGACTCGCAGCCTACCAGCCGCCTCCTCTTCCAGTCATCGAACCCCCTTCTCAAGCAGATGTCCTCAGCCGAATTCCAGTCAGAAACTTACCTCGGAACCAAGACTCAGTGAACCAGCTTTCTCGCCGGGAGAGGCGCCATCAGCGATGGGAACAGAACCAGCAGCGCCTGGCAGAACAGCGCAGAGCACTCTTCTCTGAACCCGCCTCAGCCAGAACGCCCTCAGATGCCTCGGTCCCAGCACTGAACCATCAGCATCAATCCCTAATGCAGAATCAGATGATGTTAGAAGTATCAGAGTACATGCAAAATCTACATCAGCAAGTGCTCCAACACTATCCGCATCTGACTTCGGTTCTACCAGCGGTGGGCGCTCCACCTATGAAGCCCTACCAGCACACCTTAGGATGGGCGAGCGGTTTACCAGGTGCACCGGCGCCAGCAGCTGGATCAGGTCCCTGGCTGGTACCAGCACCGGCTCAACCGGTTCCCGCACCGGCTCAACCGGCTCCAGCACCGGCTTATCCGGCGTCGGCACTATTTCTGCCAAATCCACCGGCGCCGGCTGATCCACCGGCTGCCGGCTCATCGCCGTCTGACTCAGCGGATCCTGATCACCCGTCACCAGGAAACTCGCCCCCGCCTTCAGACAATGGTGACCCACGACACAGGCGTCTAGATGTGTTACTCTGGGACTTTAGAAGGAGCCTCCTTCTGGTTGAGAAATCACCTGTCCTCTTCTTCCTCAGTGACTATCAGCCATGGCGCTGAGGCCCAATATTCTTACCGACTGCCAACCATGCCCGGAAGCGCCAGTCACTTCATAACCGACACAAATCGGATTTGGATGACTATGCGGCACATCGGAGTGGACATCCAAGACCTGGCGCAGCATGGTTCAGTGCATACGCCTGTGCGTCTGACGGAGATCGAGGACAGTGACGCTTTCACCTTGGAAGTGGAGAAAACGCAAGTGGATGAAGCGCGGCGTTGCGCGGAAAGCCGTACTGGAACTCAGCAGAGACGCCTGCCGTTGTACTCATGGGTGACCATCGCGGAAAATGCCTTATTAGAGTCCGAGTTGACAGAATTTGACCCCCTTGGACTCCAAATTTGGGCAGCATTTTCATCCTCCGAGGCGTACCTGTTTCGAGGGATGGCTGCCGGCAACCAACCAACTCCCGCCACGGTACCGGCGAGACTGGGAGTCAAGGACGCCATGTTCAGGGTAAACAAACTTGTAAAACAGATTCTACTCAGAGAACAGGTTGTCGGCAATAGTCTTTAAAAGCTCTTCCTTTTCAGGACCTGACGGCATACCGCCCTCGGGCGGACAGATGCGCTCATCCCAGCAAGTCAGCATTTCCGCAGGGTTGAAGGGATGCCACGCCCTGTGCCGAACTCCTCCGCGCCTGAAAGCGTCTGCGATAAACAGCAAGTCCGTGTTCTTGAAAGTGCGCAGCTTGCGCTTGGAGGCCGGCGTAAGGTTCGCAGCGCGTGGAATCCAGAACTGCCAGTGTACCAAACGTTTCTCCAAATCCAAGTCCAAGACCTCAACATAGTGCATGGGAAGTGAAACCTTCCCACGTGCAAGTGGAACCGTAAACCAGCACTCGTCGGCGGGGTTGTTTTCACCGGCAGCGGTGACAGCAAACGTTTTTGGAACTGCAATTATCATTTCGAAGGTGTAGTCTGCCGGGAGGAAACGAGCCACAGCACGTTGCGCCAACGGCATGTCGTCCTCGTCTGATGAGTCCGACTTCACAGAAACTGCTGGAGCAGTTACGGGCCTTGCTGCTCGCTGAAGTAAAGGCATGTCGTCATACGAGTCCGACTCACTCTTCTCGGGCGATTCCTGAAATAGACAGCGGCCATTGTTGGCAGAACGTGTCCTGGCCTTCCGTTGAGGAGGGGAAAAGGTGGGAGACGCTGTCGTAGGGGGAGAACCTCGTGGTCGTTTAGGATCACCTGCTTCCGCCTGCCCAACTTTGCGAGTCTTGACATTGTCTTGGACAGGGGAGGAAGGAGGGGACGATGGGTATACAAGCTTAATGCCAGCGGCAGCATTAGCGCGCATGCCGGCACCTCTCCCAACTGCAGCTTGACTGTCGGGGCCAGTTGATCTCCCCCCACGTCCTTTGCCTCGACCTTTCCCTGCACCTGCTTCAGCAACTGCAGCTTGACTGTCGGGGCCAGTTGTTCTCCCCCCACGTCCCTTGCCTCGACCTTGACCTCCGTTGTCGTCGGAAACCGGTCTCGCGCTTCCTGCATTCGAACGCTGACCGCGACGCCCCTTTTCATGATGTTCCTTGCGCGCTGCGGCGGTCGCATTGAACAAACGTGTGGCCAACCCTGCAGCCAGCCCCGCACCGTCGAGCCCCATATGCTGCAACACCGCCTTAAGCTCGCCCTTATTGTACCTGAATAATAAGGAACATAAGAAACCCTTTGGTCAGTCAATAAGCAGCGTGCTTGATGGCGGTTCATATCTTGTACTAATTAAAAGAAGTGACTATTGTAGAACTCACCAGAAAGAAATATCTTCAACCCGACGTGCTTCTTGCTCACATCTTTTCGTTATTTTGGGAATGTCCACTGGCAGATCCTTGACCATCACATTTCTGCCGTCGGCAATGGTCTCCAACTCTGGTTGAGGTTCAGTTGTTGCGGGGTCGGACGCCTCGGTCGTGTTCTGCTGCCAAGCGTTGCTCAGCAGCAACTTCAAGTCCAAGAGTTGCTGCTGATCAAACTTCGGGCCCTTCCAGGTGTCGTCGTAGTCGGAAGCTTTCTGTGGTAAAGGAAAATACCCACATAGATGTTCTTGTTGCTCATGAGAGATACGGTCGACACCATGATCACATAGCCGCTGAAACGCATTCAGCGTGGCTGCCTCCTCCTTCGCTGGAAGCGGCTCCACTTCCTGCAAGGGTGGAGAGCTGTCAATGTCGGGATAGCTGTTCATTACTTCCAGACCTTTGGTCAAGTCCTCGTCTACGCCTTTGGGAAGACATGGCTTAATATGGTCCCCCCCTTTGTACTTCATGCGAACTACGCCATGCTCGTCCTTTTGGAATTCCACGTAATGCACGCAGACCCAACCCTCTGGCTGCTCGATCGAGGGTATGGATTCACCTGGTCTGTCGATCAGAGGCGACAACGCCGTCTCGACAGAACCAGAACCCTACGGGATGAACCCTCGTTAACCCGAAACGCTGTTTATACAGCGAACCTTTCCACTGAGCAGGGCCGGCGAGAACATCACTTATTGTCCCGGCGCCGTCAGCGGTCGCCACGAAGATCGCCTCCTTCGTCGCCTGAGCGCTCCAAGCCTCCCGTTATGTTCAGTGTGGATCGCCCCCTTGGGACTGGTAACCGCTATCCAGCCCCCCGACGCGAGCGTGGCGAAATGCCCCGCGTTGAACCCCCAGACCTTGGGGATGACCCTAAACCTAACCCTGACCCTAACCCTAACCCTAACCCTAACCCTGAGACACCAGTACTGGCAGCACTGGATGAGGATGATGGTCAGGAAGAGGATACCCACTGGACCTTCAACCCACTCAACACACCCTGGCGGGAAGCTCCTCGGCCGCGAGTACCGAGAAAGGCTCCGGTGGAGCGTATGCGAGCTTTGCGGCAGCGGCTGCAAGATGTAACGCTGCCCGCGGTTTCACACCCTCTGGACGACAGTGGGGAGGAAGGGGGTGGAACTTCAAAAACTGGTCCAGCTTCAGAACCCCCACCTTTTAAACTTCGACCTGAGGTGTTCCCTTCGACGTCTCGACCAGCAGCGTGTCCAACCCTGGCAGAGAGGACGTCAGCCTCAAGCACAGAGAGCACTACGAGCACAGCGCGCAAGCGCACTGGGAAACCTCGCAGCAGAACCCCGAAGACTGTACGAGAGCGACTGCAGCATGAGGCAGAGGTTACGAGGTTGGGAGAGGAATCGCCGGGACTTCGAGCAGAGTCACTGGCAGATCGCACGCGAGCTTGGAGAGAGATGACGCACCCGGAGCACATGGCCGCGGCGGCGCTGGTAAAGGAGAATGAGAAATGGAGAGATGCATGGGTGCCAGAAGGGTGGCGCAGATACCGCCGCCGCTGGTACAGATGGCATGGGAAGGTCACCCCTGACCTGACGATAACCGAAGGAGCAGTTCAGCTATCCCTGGAGACCGAGTGCGGTACTATTCCAGGTTCTGGTGGAGATGTGGGAATTCCAGACGCCTGGTGCAGCCTATACCGGGTGCACCAATGGAACCAGCGAGAAAGGGAAGCTGCGGAGGAGGCCGCTCACCTGGCCCTACCATCGACAGCTAATGGCGATCAATCCTACCTGGACTCAGCGGAACCATCAGATGCGAATCCAGAAGCAGCTCTGGATTTGACCCTATCTCCATCCAGTTCTCAGCCCGCGACTTCTGGGGACATTTCAGACCTCGAGGACTCCCAGCGGTCGCTCAACTTCACGCAGCAGTTGATGGAGCGACAGTTGGCAACCGCCAGATCAGAGAACAACCAAAGTGTGCTGACAACGGTGACAGAAGGAGTGGAGCCGACTCCCCTGAAACCCATCCAGGAGGAAACCCACCTGGAACTGCTACTGGCCATTCAGAAACAGCAACGCCACCGTCTGCGGCCGATTCTGGAAGGTACTGAAGCAGTGGCAGCACCAGCGAACGTCACAAACGCACAGGCGGCACCGCGGGAAGAAGAACCCCCCTCTTTCACTCAAAAGTCCGAACCAGAAGATAGCTCTGGGGAGGAAGGGGAGGAGGAGATTTCCATCCAACCTCTTCGCTCTTACCCTCTGGAAAGCCGCACGCAGAGCCGCGCCAGACGACGCGCTCAAGGACAGGAGCGACGCGATAAGGAGCGGCAGCTACAAGCAGATCGCGACCTGGAAGGTGGATGGTACTTTGGTCCGGATCTTCGTTCTCAGCCTGCACCACCGCGCACAAGACCTATCCGGTCTAAGCAGCGCGTACCTTTGCATCACCCAGTGCGAGCAGCCATCTGTGCACATCTGCGACGCGATGGTCAAGTAATGTGGAACCAGGACAGTCAGCTGACTGCGATTCGGGACAAAGAGGGAACGCTGCTATTGGTGTTCTGGGCCTTGCTGAAGGGACAGCGAGTGCGCGTGCTGGAGGTGGATTCTGGTGCCTCGGATGAGTTCATCTCCAGTGAGTGCGTCAAGAGATTGAACCTCACAGTTCGCACTAATGGGACGCCGCTGAACGTTACCCTCGCGGATGGGTCAGTGCAGACCTCTGCGCAAGTCGCTTACGGCAAGCTGGCCGCAGAGACTTCAGAGGGGACTTACTCCGAGGTCATCAAGATGCGAGTACTTCCTCTGGGCATCAAGGTGGACATTGTACTCGGAGGAAGGTGGTTGAGACACCTCTCGCCGGTCACGCTGGACTATGATGGGTGGGGATCAGTCAAGTTTCGCCATCATGGCAAATCCGTGCGGATACGGGGATGTTCGCCGGGGCGTAGCTCCACACGCAAAGGCGAGAGAACCGCGATGGCTCTGGAACCGATGGTAATGTTATCAGCGGCCCAAGCGACCAAGGAGATCAAAGCCTATCGGCGCAGATACGCGGGAATGGACAGTGCCGCGACACCCCACGACATCTTAGTGGCCTATGCGACACCTTTGGTAGGGACTTCAATGTTATCAGCGGTGGCCACCAGCGAGAATTTGGAGGACCCTTCAATCTCCCCCGAATGGAGAAAGAAGTTTCAAAAGTTGATCGAGTCCTTTTCACTTCGAGTAATTCGCGAAGCGCTGCCCAACTTTGACGCCCTGCGAAAAGATGAAGTGGCCCATGTGAGACTGCAAGAGGGATGGAATGGCATCGCGCCCGCTAAGAGACCCTATAAGATGTCCATGGTGGAGCTGACTCAAATGCGAGACGCCTGGATGAACTCCTGAGCAAGGGCTACATCAGGCCTTCCTCAAGTCCGTTCGCTGCACCAGTGCTGATGGTTCCCAAGCCTGGGAAACCTGAAGTACTCAGAATGGTCTGCGACTTCCGAGCCATCAACAGCCTGACCGTCAAGGACAAATATCCACTTCCCGACATTCAGCAGTTGTTCGACTCCATGCATGGGGCCAAGTACTTCTCCTCCTTCGATGCAGTCGATGGGTTCTGGCAGATGGCTATGGCGTCTGAGGATGTGGAAAAGACTGCGTTCACTTCTCCCTATGGCTCGTATGAGTGGTTGGTGATGCCCATGGGGTTGACCAACAGTCCTTCCTGCTATCAGAGACGCATGCAGCGCGCTCTGGGACATCTTCCTTTTGTAAGAATATTCCTGGACGATTGTATCCTCTTCAGCAACACCTTGGAGGAGCATCTTTCCCATCTCCAGCAATTTCTCGAAGTCTGTGAGAACCAGGGTATCTACCTCAAGGAGTCTAAGTGTCAACTATTGCAGACCCAGATACGCTTTCTGGGGCACGTTATCTCACGGGAAGGAAGTCAACCTCAACATGACAAGCTGGCCGCCATCAGGGACTGGCCCGCTCTGGAAAACGCCACGCATGTGCGTCAATTCTTGGGGTTGGCTGGGTACTACCGGCGGTACATGCTGGGCTTCTCAGAAGTAGCACAACCTTTGACCCAGCTCACCAAAGGGGATGTCGCTTGGCTATGGGGACCCATGCAGCGTTGGGCCTTCGAGGAAATTAAGAAGGCGCTATGTTCTTCACCCACTCTGGCGCTACCCGATATGAAAGCGGCGGCCGAAGGACGGCATCCTTTCGTGGTACAAACTGACGCCAGTGGAGTGGCGCTGGGGGGAGTACTGATGCAAGACGTAGGAAATGGATTGCAACCTATCGCCTTTGAGAGCAGACAGTTTAATGGAGCCGAGCAGAACTACCATGCTGGCGAAAGAGAACTCTGCGCTCTCCATCACTGCACTACGCAAACTTGGCGACACTACCTCATCTGGACCGAGTTCCAATTACAGGGTGACCATAAGCCCCTAGTCTGGTTAATGGCACCTGGACAACCTCTCAGCCGACGCCAAGCCCGATGGTACATGGATCTAGTGGAGGTAGGGGTACCCGAGATGGAGTACATCCCTGGGGCGCTACTCTGGGTTCCAGACGCTCTGTCCAGGCGACCCGACTACAAGGAAATCTCCGCGAGAGAAGGACTGGTAGAAGCTGGCTTTGTGCACCCGGTTACTGGGAAACCGCAGCGACCTCCCTCGGCCGCAGACACTGCCAGCAAGTTCAGACCTGCAGCTGGTAAAGAGTCTCGCCAAGGACGCGCGCCCCTGGGAGTGGTAGATCCCAACAAGTTGAAGGAGCGCAAGTCCAACAGCGCCAAGACCAAAGATCCTGAACCAGTCCTCGCGTACAGTGGGACTCTCACCTGGATGGACTCCCCTCAACTCTGGATGGACGCCCTACATACCCTGCAGCTGGCCGAAACCGAGTAGCTACGAGGAAGCAACCCTGGCAGTTCAGACGCGCTCTGGCAAACTGACAGCATCCTCGCCTCCTTCTCCCAGGAAGACCCCTGCTGATCACTCAGCAACGCCGAAGTGCAGCGAGGCCTCAACCAGACTCCTGGAGCCCAGCGACCGACAGGACTGGAAGTTCCGTGCGGACATGTTCGACTTCTTGAGTCAAGAATATGGACCTTTCGAGGTGGACGCCTGTTGCGACTTGGGAGGAAAGAATCGTCAGGTCAATCGCTACTGGACGGACTGCTTGAAGGAAAACTGGCGAGGGTTGAACGTCTGGTGCAATCCTCCCTTCTCCTCCAACCATTTGACCATCGAGGCCGTACTGAGGAGATATGTGGAAGAATGGCGTCTGGACCCTGAGAATACTTCAGCTCTCTTTGTCCTTCCTGACTTTCAGTCTCGCATGCCCCAGTGGCGGCAGTTGTTCAGATCTGCGGGAATGAGAGTGGAGTACATTATTCCTACCCATGACGCTCAAGGAGAACCCGTGCAGATGTTCGCTGCCCCGGATGGAGCCCTTCTGGATCTTTCTTGGCCCCTGTTAGTGGTGTACGCCCCGCCAGCTCGACAGCGTGTCAAGCGGGAAAGGAAGACGAGTTCCCCCCCTCCTATCGTGCGTACTGGAGAAGCGGCCAGCGTTCGAGACCTGCATCAGCAGATATCAGGAGGCCAGTTTCTCAAAGCGCTGCAAGCGGAATATGGGCGACCTGGCCCCCTACAGACTTTAAGGAAGGAAATCCAAGAAGCTCCGCATCAACGCACTCGCGACTTCTGCGTAGTGGGAGATGTGTTGTGGAGGGTGAGCGCTGGACGCTACAGTATCAGTTGGTACTGGGAGAAGATTCACCACTCCGCGAGGTAGTGCTGCAAGAGGCGCATGCATCTGTTTCAGCTGGACACGCGGGCAGGGACAAAACTCTGGAACGAGTACTGCGACGCTTCTGGTGGAAAGAGGCAGCGGAAGATTTGGGACGCTGGGTTTCATCTTGCGCTATCTGTCAAGCGGTGCGACCGAGAAATTCCTACCCGGATGGATTGCTGAACCCACACACTATTCCTACGCGACTATGGCAAGTGGTCAGTGTGGACTTTGTCACTGGACTGCCAGTCACGGCGCGGAATCACGATGCCTTTGCTACTTTTACTTGTAAGCTCAGCAAAATGGTTCACATCATCCCGTTGAACTTCCAGGACAGCTCCGCTGAGGTTATAGCTCGAATCTACTTCGACCACATCTGGAAACTACATGGCACTCCTATGAAGATTGTCTCTGACCGCGACCCTCGTTTTCAGGATGCTATGTGGAAGGAATTGACGAGACTTATGGGAACCAAAGTGGCCTCCACCACGCCTTACAACCCTCGTTCGGACGGACAAGCTGAACATACCAACCGCGTGGTAGAAGACATGCTAAGGTCCTTCGTAGGCAGCAATCCAGAGGACTGGGATTTGTGGTGTGCTAACGTAGAGTTCGCCATAAACGATACGCGGAGCGATGTAACCGGCTTTACCCCGTTTGAGTTGGTCTTGGGGCACTCGCCTATGTCGCAACTGGACTTGTTCCTGCAAGCGGCTGCTGGACAACACTCCAGGCGTAAGGGTGGAGAAGGTACTGCCCACGAGATGGCTAGTAAATTCGCGGCTCAACTGGAGGACGCCCGCACTAAGCTGGAACTGGCACAGCAACGCCAGCGACATCAGTTTGACCAGCGTCACACCGCCAAATCCTTTCAGTTGGGAGACTTGGTCTGGGTGGATGCCAAGCACCTCACAGAAAATATCATGAACCGCGAATCCTTCAGGAAGCTGGGACCTCGCTGGCACGGGCCCTTACCCATCACCGAGAGGTTCTTCAGTGACCAGCAGCGAGAGCTACCCGAAATTGACAGAGGTGCTCCGGTGGCTTATCGGCTCAAGTTACCCCCTAAATGGCGTATCCACGATGTTTTTGCGCAGCATCGCCTCAAGGAATATCGCACCGCGGATGAAGCTTTTGCGCTGCCAGTCCATTCTCCGTCATCCAGGGTTTGAGTCTCCTATGTTCTCACCTCATATACCATATTGCCATTCCCTGTATTCTGTTAGGCTTATGCATGGGTCCTCACCGAATGGAGCAGGCGCGGAGTGCCATTGCGGAAGTACGAAATCGACGATGCCCTCAGGCGGTCGAGACCAGGTGTGTTATCTGCGATGCCCTCAGGCGGTCGAGACCAGGCGTGTTATCTGCGATGCCCTCAGGCGGTCGAGACCAGGTGTGTTATCTGCGATGCCCTCAGGCGGTCGAGACCAGGTGTGTTATCTGCGATGCCCTCATTACCTGCGAGCATCGTGTAATGGTTTCACAGATGCGAGCATCATGTAATGGTTGCACAGATGCGAGCATCATGTAATGGTTTCACAGATGCGAGCATCATGTAATGGCTGCACAGATGCGAGCATCATGTAATGGTTGCGCAGATGCGAGCATCATGTAATGGTTGCACAGATGCGTCCATCATGTAATGGTTGCACAGATGCGTGCATCATGTAATGGTAGCACAGCTGTGGGTTAGCACCGTCCAGTCGAGCACTACCTGTGAGCGTCACTTGAGAATTCCCAGCAAGCTTTTTGATCCCTATCCTCAACTCCAAATCGAACACGGCATCGTTGACTTGACTGCCGCAGCCCGGTCCAGGACTCAGCTGAGTGGCGTGTAACAGTTACACAGCTGTGAGTGCGCACTGTGAACGGCATGGTGGGTCTGACCGACCCGCTTCTCCACTGTTGAAATTGAGATGGGGTTCTGCTGATGGTCCTCCAGCAGCTTCAGTGTTGGCTCGCTTGACGAATCGAACCAGCACTTACTACCTGCTGACTTAGGCGCCTTATTTACCGAGCGTGAGCGAGCGACGCTCACCGGTGACGACAGTGACCACGCCTGCCGGCAAGCAATGCTGAGCGCTTTTTTAAATCGAAAACAATTCAGAAAATCCTGTCCACGCGATTTCATATTAAAAAATCGGGCGGACGTCGAGCTGCAAAAAGCATCTTTCCATATCGGATATCTTTTCATATCTTATCATTCCAGATCGGAAGCGGTCGATTACCCGGCGCGTTCCAGGGACCATCCCATTCTTTTACAGAAGTTTGATCGTAGGTCCCTGATGTATTTTCTAACGCTTTGCGAGGAGCTGCAACGACAGTCGTGGAGGTCTTGAGGTTTTCAGAGCTCCAGTCTTGACGGTGAAGACCTCCAGGAATTAGAAAAGCGTCACGACGCTTTTCAATTCACGAGCTCGCCGGAAGCTTAAGCCAATGAAATCGTTGCGACCGGTCTGAAGGTCCAGATTCGTCGCTCGCTCACGCTCGGTAAATAATGGGCCTTAAGTGTGTGGCAAATACTGGACACCGGTCGGCGCATTCTATATTGGGCAGCGTGCTTTGTCACCACATTTTGCAAGTCCAAAGGGCAGCGCACACTCCAGGAGGGCCACTCGTATATCAGGTCGTGGCTGCCCTTCAGCTTGCCAGGTGTCCGAGGCATATGCTTTGCTCTGCAGGCGGCAGGAGGAGTTCATTTTCAAATACGCCGACAATCTACGCGATGGACTTCTTGTGGAAGAAGAAAGGAAGAAGATTGTTTCCCAAAAGAAAACTTCTGCATTAAGCTCTGACACCACTTGTAAGGCCTCAGAGAGCCAATGCACTAAGGAGAATAACGAGACCACAACTGTGTTTAACAGCGCCAAGGAACGAAGAGCCGAGAGAAGCCGTCGAGCTGGTGAGAAGGAGGCAGAGAAGAAGAGCCTGGCTTCAAATGATCGGGGGAACAGTGGATCAGATATGCATGGTGGGTTGGATGAACGAGATATATATGGAACCTTCTGATGACAGAATACTTGTGCATGCTGGTCTAAAAGGGTATATGTACATTAATATGAATGCACCTATATATTCGACTTGTAAAATATTCGATGCGATGTCGACATAGGGCATGGGCATACAGCATAAAGAATGGTCTCTGATTGCGTTCATCAGCTACATTACTCTTGCAGAGCTCTGTGAACACACATACAGGCGTGATGCTACGCCTAGGCGTTGTGCACTAAGAATTGAAAAAAACGGCATCTCAATATATTCCACCAAACCACAGGTTGAGAGCAAATGATGACCCGTGATTGACTTTTGGGCTCCCGTGAATGATGGGGCCTGCGGGTGAATTGCTTCCACGAATGATTTACATCGGCGGCTTGGACTTCTTCGAAATGCTTCCTCCTGTTAGATTGGTTTTGGATAAAGATGATCTGATCGGTGTACCTGCAGCTGTTTGAGCGTTTGGCTTTAGCTTGTAGGGACCAAATGCCTTTGCGCGCTTGCGGGGTATCAACCTATAGTATCAACCCTGGATTGTCTCAGAATTGCACGGTAGCTAGCCCTGACACTATATCTGCATCATCTGTATTTTGATGCTGACACTTCCCATCTCCACAACCACGGAGGTGGTGTACTGGAATCTGACCGACAGCCCTCCCGGAATACCCGGTTTAGGCCCTGGCCAGACCCCTCGATTCCGTAGAAGCTCGGGCGGGAAAGAGTCAGTTAGTGTCACTTGTCACCGTGGTCACCGATCGCGTTTAGGTTTCCGGTTAGATAAATATATCCGTTTCACTTTACACTAGAACAAGGTTTTTGCTTAAGTTTGCTTAAGTTTTCTTAAGTTTGCTTAAGTTTGCTTAAGTTTGCTTAAGTCGGTATAAATCGGTAGAATTATACACCCGATGACATAGGAATGTCACCAAGCCCGCTTCAGGATGCCCCAGGGTTCACGCGAGAGCCCCAGAATGACTGGCGCGATGCTAGGAGATATGACTCGAAGAGGCTGGGTTTGTAAAAGGCCAAAGATTTGTCTGGCAGTCGACGATGAGTAATTATACACACTGAATCAGTCGAGGTATAAAAGTTTGTGGCAACCTGATTCGCGAAGGCTCGCGTGCACTATAAATATGTCAGGGAATGTCGTGAATGGGGAAAGCCTGTAAGTGGTGTAGTCCAATCAAAATCGCGATCGTCATCATACCCACGCATGTGACATATATACTGTAAAATAATAAATACTTGGAACACTCGATTTCAAATCAGGCGAGGGTTTAAACTGCGGCGGGCGGGGCTTATTCGTTCTTTCGAAAGAGAAGGTTTTTTGACCACCTTCCCTTTCCGCCCTAGTAGAAATTTTGAAGTTTGAATATATAATAAACATGGCGTCTTCTCCTCCCGCACGTACGTCTGGTAGCAATCGCGCAGCAAGACTCCTTGCTGCGGCGGGACGCTCCAACGGCGGGAACGGGGGAGATCCACCGGTGCGAGTTTCAGTTAAAATTTTGTGAAACAGCATGGTCTTAGACCGACGTTTTGCGTTTGTTTTTTCCCCCCACACAGTCGGGTTATCGGGTGTGCAGGTTGTGGGCCAAGCTGGCCAAGCCGGTGCGGCAGCCGCGTTGGACCTCAATGAGGACGTCAACGAGGAGCCCGCGGGTGAAGAAGGCGGCGCGCCTGAAGAGCCTGCAGAACCGCCGGTGAGTTTTCTGCGTTTCCTGAAACCGTTTGCATATCTTGAACCTAATTTATGTCACACGTTCCGCCGTCAGAGGTTGCTTAAAAAGAGACGTGCGTACAACAAGCGTGTTCCACTTGTGTTGGTGTCTGCATGGTGGTCAGCTCGGGAGGGTACTGCTTCGACCGGCCGGTAAGGTTACATGACAAATGGTTGTTTTTCTTTTCCCCGATGATGTGCCGGTGGGTCGGGAGCGGCGTGCGCGTGGCCTGATTCAAGGCTCGCTGCGCGCCCCCTGTACCCGTGGCTACATTGCATTTTCGGTCGGGGTAGGTGAGGATCCCAGCCGGTGGGTTAGGAGAGGCGTGCGCGTGTCCTTGTTTTGCAAGGCTCGAGGCGCGCCCCCGGACCCGTGGCTCGGTTGAAACGGGGTGTGGTAGCTGGAATTTTCGAGGATGTTTCGGGTTGGTGCGGCAGACCGTGGGCGTAAATGGGTAGGGCACATTGAATACGTATGGTGCGGTGTGAGGACAGCTCCTCTGACACGCGACCATATTAAGGGGGTGTGGCCGGTAGGATGTATGCGTTTGTTTCGGGTCGGTGCGGTGGACCGTGGGCGCATGTGGGTTGGGCACACCGAATATCTATGGTGCGGTGTGAGGACAAATCCTCCGACACGCGACCATAACAAGGGGGTGTGGCCGGTAGGATGTTGATGGGTGTGTTTGTTTTGGGTCGGTGCGGTGGACCGTGGGCGCATTTGGGTTGGGCACACCGAATATCTATGGTGCGGTGTGAGGACAGCTCCTCTGGCACGCGACCATATTAAGGGGGTGTGGCCGGTAGGATGTATGTGTTTGTTTCGGGTCGGTGCGGTGGACCGTGGGCGCATGTGGGTTGGGCACACCGAATATCTATGGTGCGGTGTGAGGACAAATCCTCTGACACGCGACCATAACAAGGGGGTGTGGCCGGTAGGATGTAGATGTGTGTGTTTGTTTTGGGTCGGTGCGGTGGACCGTGGGCGCATGTGGTTGGGCACACCGAATATCTATGGTGCGGTGTGAGGACAAATCCTCTGACACGCGACCATAACAAGGGGGTGTGGCCGGTAGGATGTAGATGTGTGTGTTTGTTTTGGGTCGGTGCGGTGGACCGTGGGCGCATGTGGTTGGGCACACCGAATATCTATGGTGCGGTGTGAGGACAAATCCTCTGACACGCGACCATAACAAGGGGGTGTGGCCGGTAGGATGTAGATGTGTGTGTTTGTTTTGGGTCGGTGCGGTGGACCGTGGGCGCATGTGGTTGGGCACACCGAATATCTATGGTGCGGTGTGAGGACAAATCCTCTGACACGCGACCATAACAAGGGGGTGTGGCCGGTAGGATGTAGAAGTGTGTGTTTGTTTCGGGTCGGTGCGGTGGACCGTGGGCGCATGTGGGTTGGGCACACCGAATATCTATGGTGCGGTGTGAGGACAAATCCTCTGACACGCGACCATATTAAGGGGGTGTGGCCGGTAGCATGTATGTGTGTGTGTTTTGGGTCGGTGCGGTGGACCGTGGGCGCATGTGGGTTGGGGACACGGAATATATTTGGTGCGGTGTGAGGACAGCTCCTCTGACACGCGACCATAACAAGGGGGTGTGAGCGGTAGGATGTATGTGGTTGTGTCGAGTTGGTGCGGTGGACCGTGGGCGCATGTGGGTAGGGCACACGGGATATATTTGGTGTGGTGTGAGGACAGCTCCTCTGACACGCGACCATATTCAGGGGGTGTGGCCGGTAGGAGTTATGTGGTTGTTTCGGGCCGGTACGGCGGACCGTGGGCGCATGTGGGTTGTGGCGTGTCGTATGTATGTAACATCATTAAATATAATACTAGGCCTGATAGAGGAGGGCGGTTGCTGCACCTTTTGCAAGACCAAGAAACGCAAAACCCGCAGCCGTAACAACAAGTCCAAGCGTCTTAAGAAAAAACTAGTGAAGTTGGAAAGGGCAAATAGTGCACTTGAAGCTTCTGTCGAGGAGAAGAAACCCCTTCCACAAGCACCGCTTCCCATATTCGTGGGTGGTTGCTCGGAGTACTACTCCCAACTCACGTCCGTGAACCGTCGTCCCAGCTCACGAGACCCACGCACAACCGCCTGGCGTTACGGCCCGGATGTCGCGCGCACTCTGGCGCAGAACTGCAACTTGGGTGAAGTCTCCTACAATATGGTCACGTTCTCAAATCCTTTAGGTCCGGCGAAAAAGTGCGACGGCGGTTTCGCGTCAACCAGAGTCGGTTGCACCCTCAACGGCACAGTTCCTTTGGTGTACAAAGAGTTCAGTCTAAAGCACTGGCCAAGCGCGTCAACCCGCTTTTCCGAGTTTGCTCGGGAACTATACATGACGACCCTCGCCGCGAATTCAGCTCCGCAGTACGTGTCGCCCATACTCCACTTCGGTTTGCGGCAGCTTGGCGAACGAGAACGTCCCGCATGTGCACCGTTCTTACTTTCCATGGACCACGGCATCTCCCTGGACGCCTTCCTGGCACAACCGCCCGTGGCTGTTACCATGACCTTCAAGAGAGACCTGTGCGCCAGAATCTTGACAGGCTTTGCTGCGCTGCATAAAGCCGGTATCTCCCACGGGGACGTCAGGGCAACAAACATGGTGCTTTCCCCGACGAGGCCCGACAGCTTGGTCATCATCGACTTCGGGCTATCAAGGCGGCAGCATAGGGAAGGGCTGCCTGAAGACCACTACCGAAGGCACCGATGGACCTCCGGAACGCCTGACGATGCACATCACAAGCCTGGATCCGTGTATGCGCCGGAGTACAGTAATGGAGGACCGACACCTGCAACCGACATGTGGGCGATTGCCCCGATCCTCGTGCGCATCTTGATTCGAGATTCACGTGACGCCCTTAAGAGAGTTAATGATGATGCCACCAGCGCGACAGTGCATGACATCCTGGGGAAGCGGTCGAGCAATACCTATGTCAGCCGTGCAATCTGGAACCCAGTTATGGACTGCGTGCACCGCGAGCCCGCGAAACGGCCATCCGCCGCTAGCCTTGCCCGTCTTTTTGTGGCCTCCAAGGCGGCTACCGATGGCAAGTTAGTGATGTCTGGGAAACCAATAAGCGCCATTGGATGCTAACCTAAGAGGTAGGTTTGTCGCCGATGTCCTCGTATTGGGTATTGGATGATGTTCATATGTTCCCGCCTGATGCCTGCATTGCGGCTGCAAAGCTGCCTTCCTGGCATGCGATAAATCACAGGAACGAAGGCATTATTCGTTGAAACAAAGAGTAAAGACACGGGCGACAACCTCTACCATGCGGTGCACCTGCTGCGTGAGATCCAAGGCATTCATTGATCCCCTTCCGCGCTTCGTTCAGGTAATAATAATGTGAACTTTCCTGTGGTATCGTACGTGCCATTTTCTCGTAGGCTGCTCGAAAAAGTCACAAGCGGCAAGGGGTGTAAGTTACTGAGAATCTGGGGTGGGATGCGCAGCTTCCAGGCCTTCTCACAACTGCAACAGCGAGCAGTCCCCGACGTTCCCAACGGTGCTGCAGATCTATCTACGGCAGCAGAATCATTCGCCTGTCACTCTGCACGTGTATGTCACAAAGCCACGTGGGTCATACTACATAGATAGATAGATAGTTAACTGGAAGCTGGATGGAATGGGTTGCATCCCATAGTAGTGTACGTACCCAGCTGCTGACTGCTTGATTGAAGGGTTTTAGGGTTTTAGGGTTTAAACCCTAAATATGGAACCAGTCACAATGTTACATTTGTAAATATCTGTGCGATGGGAAGCATTGTCCTGCCTACACGTGTCTTCTTAACAGCCAATTACGTGCATGCATGTGTATACAATCTTTAAATATCCAGCATATAGCTTTCTTACACGTGTGCATATCTCCTACATTCCAGCCAATCTCGTGCTTACATTTGGATAAGATTCTTAAGTTTTCTTAAGTTATCCTTGAGCCATGTGGACAATATCCTCCTACCAAGAAGCTTCCACGTACTTACATTTTCTTAAGTTTTCTTAAGTATAATTCTTAAGTATACTGTCGGCCAATAGCTAACTGTACCGATTTAAATATGCATAGTGTGGGTTTATATCGAAAACTTAAGAAAACTTAAGAAAACTTAAGAAAAACTTAAGAAAACTTAAGAAAACTTAAGAAAGTACTTGCAGAAGTGTTATATATCCAATCTTAGTAAAACCTAAAAGCCGACTGTGTTTGCCCACAAGTACACAACCGGATATCCGAGGTTAGGATATCCCCGTATATTATTTATATGTCGCAAACCTAAACGGTAAACCATCGGTTTTCTACGGTCGCGTTTTCTTGTTGAGCTTCATCGTGTTGTGGCACATACACTTACACGTGAACAGGAATACACCAGGGGTGTGGGATAAGGTTAGCGTCATGGTAAGGTTACCGTGACCTTGCCGTCAACACGCAGTAACCTTTAACCCCCCCCCTCGATCGCGCCCGCGCCAGGTCGGTGCGTGTAGAACACAATTAATTATTTCGGCAGTGTTTCGGCACATTCTTTCACGATCTACTTTTCATAGAACCCCAACGATGTGTCATGTGGCAGCATTTAACATATACAATCTATATGTATGTCTATCTATACTAATTCGATTATTCACACTATCACACACTCAACTGAGAGTGTACAATCGCAAAGTACGGAAGGGCACGCTGAGCGCAACTTCCACAACCCAAACTCCCTTCTAAAACTGGGGTGTTTGTACAAAACCTCGTCGTGTTTGTACATTATATAGTGGGGTACCACGATATCGTGGAACATGACCACGATATCGTGGGATTGAACCACGATACCATGGTCAGTCCCACGATATCGTGGTCATGTTCCTCGATATCGTGGCTAGTCCCACAGGAGGCTGAGGTGAGCTGAGCCGAGTCGAGGTGAGCGCGAGGCTGAGCTGAGCCGAGTAGGTGAGCGCGAGATTGGGCTGAGGTGAGGCATAACATCTCACCGCGACATTACATCTCACCGCGACATAACTTCTCAGTGTGCCAGGGAACAATAGCCATGCCAAGCCATTCGATTGGCATATTGTATTTATGCGTACTGGGGCAGTGAAATGGCAATGGGCTCGGAAGGGGACTCCCGAGCCATCGACTTCGTACTATGGGGAGTGAAAGCCTGGACTTGATTATAGCTGGCAGCATATTATCGTCCACCCTTCCGGTGCGCTACGACGCTGGGAGCGTAATAGGGGCGGCGGCTGGTTTCTGGAAGACGCCACTCAATTGAAGGCGCCGGTAGCGCCATTCTCATTACCGATCAGCAGCGTTGGGCACTGGAATCCGACGATTGTGATTGACGATGACGAATATCGTGGAATTCCATACACGGGGCGTAAGCCTGTACACTCGGCGCCTACGGACAGTGACGATTCGGGTACAGGCGCTGTGTCCTGGAGTAAGGAGAAGTTACCAGATTCTGATGACAATGATGACGCGGGTGTCACTGACAGCAAGGAGAAGCTACCAGGTTCGGATGACAACGATGACGCGGGTGTCACAAACAGTAAGCATGACATAGACACTGCCAGTCCGAAATGGGAGCCTGCCTCGCCTGAATATGATGACACCGAGGATGACGTCAGCGAGTTCGATGACTTAGTAGCTGACGATGCTGAAGAACAAGCTGAAGCTCGAAAGTTGAAGAGACTGGGACTGCAATTGATCATGGATGATAAGGGTGAACTTATCTGGGTGCCAAAGGGCACCTCCCCGACCTCACCTGTTCAGCCAGAGGATCAGCCTATCACCGAGCAGAAGTCTGAGGCCATATCTGAGGATGCCCCAGCATCTGTGGTGGAGACTGTTCAAGTACCACCGAAGAAACCATCTGGGCCAGATACTGGATTGACTTCAATGGGTGAAAATAAGGCTGGGGTGTCCGAAGAGACGAAGAGGCAATCCAGGAAATATCCTAGATGTTGGACATCTGAGTATATAACTCATTTGAAATGCACCTTAAGCAGTGACAGTGAGGATGAAGAAGTGCTTGACGTGGCTCCTCGTAGGAAGAAGGCCAAGACCAGCAAGGGACAATGAAATCAACTGTCTTGATTAGGATCGTCCAAATGCAGATTCTCTGATTAGGATTTGTATAGGTGGCAGATGATGATATGCCAGCCGACATCACTTCTGCAAGTACTTTCTTAAGTTTTCTTAAGTTTTCTTAAGTTTTTCTTAAGTTTTCTTAAGTTTTCGATATAAACCCACACTATGCATATTTAAATCGGGGTAATTAGCTATTGGCCGACAGTATACTTAAGAATTATACTTAAGAGAACTTAAGAAAATGTAAGTACGTGGAAGCTTCTTGGTAGGAGGATATTGTCCACATGGCTCAAGGATAACTTAAGAAAACTGAAGAATCTTATCCAAATGTAAGCACGTGATTGGCTGGAATGTAGGAGATATGCACACGTGTAAGAAAGCTATATGCTGGATATTTAAAGAAAAATGACACGCAATGACACTTAAGAAAAATGACCGATGACACACACCCCACCCTATGACACTTAAGCAAAATGACCGATGACACACACCCCACCCTATCACACTTAAGACAAATGACCGATGACACCAACCCACCCTATGCCACTTAAGCAAAATGACCGATGACACACACCCCACCCTATGACACTTAAGCAAAATGACCGATGACACACACCACACCCTATGACACTTAAGCAAAATGACCGATGTCACACACCCCCACCCTATTACACTTAAAAAAATGACCGATGACACACACCCCACCCTATGACACTTAAGCAAAATGACCGATGTCACACACCCCACCCTATGACACTTAAGCAAAATGACCGATGACACACACCCCACCCTATGGCACTTAAGACAAATGACCGATGTCACACACCCCACCCTATCACACTTAAGCAAAATGACCGATGACACACACCCCACCCTATGGCACTTAAGACAAATGACCGATGACACCCACCCCACCCTATCACACTTAAGACAAATGACCGATGATACACACCCCACCCTATCACACTTAAGCAAAATGACCGATGACACACATCCCACCCTATCACACTTTAGAAAAATGACAGATGTCACATCCCCTACCCTATGACCAAGTGTAAACATAATGATACATACGTCGTAATGCGATTGGCTCAAACTAACAATGAACAACATATCCAAACTAATGTGCATGCAGCCCGCCACACGCACGATCACCTAACAAGCAACGGATAAGATTAGCAAGCTAAGCAACCATACATAGCTTCGAAAGGTGCTCCATGTCCTGCATCCATCTCCTGCAAACAAGTCAAGCAAACAATTAGTAAGCGCACAATCATGTGACCCTCAAGCACCCCTCAAATCACTGCCCACGACAAAGCTGTCATGGGCGGGCAGTGACTGTGGGCCGTGTTTGGGGGGCATAAGGTGAGGCGTGTGACCCCCAAGCACCCCTCAGATCACTGCCCATGACATAGTTGTCACAGGCAGTGACTGTGGACCGTGTCGGGGGGCATAAGGTGAGGCGTGTGACCCCCAAGCACCCCTCAGATCACTGCCCATGACAAACCGGACTAAGCTGTTACGGGCGGTGATTGTGGGCCGTGTGGGGGGGCATGAGGTGAGGCGTGTGACCCCCAAGCACCCCTCATATCACTGCCCATGACATAGCTATCACTGGCGGTGATTGTGGGCCGTGTGGGGGAGCATAAGGTGAGGCATGCGACCCCCAAGCACTCCTCAAATCACTGCCCATGACACAACCGTCCCGGGCAGTGACTGTGGGCCGTGTCGGGGGGCATACGGTGAGGCGGGTGACCCCCATGCACCCCTCAAATCACTGCCCACGACACAGCTGTCACGGGCAGTGACTGTGGGCCGTGTTGGGGGGCATAAGGTGAGGCGTATGGCCCCCAAGCACCCCTCAGATCACTGCCCATGACGTAACTGTCACGGGCAGTGACTGTGGGCCGTGTTGGGGGGCATAAGGTGAGGCGGGTGACCCCCAAGCACCCCTCAGATCACTGCCCATGACGTAACTGTCACGGGCGGTGATTGTGGGCCGTGTGGGGGAGCATAGGGTGAGGCGTGTGACCCCCAAGCAATCCTCAAATCATTGCCCATGACACAATTGTCACTGGCAGTGACTGTGGGCCGTGTTGGGGGGCATACGGTGAGGCGTGTGACCCTCAAGCACCCCTCAAATCACTGCCCACGGCACAACTGTCACGGTCAGTGATTGTGGGCCGTGTTGGGGGGCGTACGGTGGGACGTGTGACCCCCAAGCACCCCTCAGATCACTGCCCATAACACAGGTGTCACGGGCAGTGATTGTGGGCCGGCAGGGGTAAGGTGAGGCACGTGTGAACCCCAAGCACCCCTCAGGATCACTGCCCATAACATAGTCATCACGGGCGGTGATTGTGGGCCGTGTGGGGGAGCATAAGGTGAGGCGTGTGACCCCCACGCACTCCTCGAATCACCGCCCATGACACAATTGTCACTGGCGGGGGGGAAGATATCTTCCGTTGAGCTGGTACAGTACGGCCCCAAATCAAAAATTCTTTCGGCCCGCCTTCGGCCCGCCCGGTCCAAACTACAAAATGCCCGCCGCAGGCGCGAAAATTTTAATCTTAAGTATGAGAAAATGCAAAAATCGCAAAATTTTCATCAAATTTTTAGAAGCTTGCGCCAAATTGGTTCGGCCCCAAAGCAATTTCTCTTTCGGCCCCTCTTCGGCCCGGGCCTCATTTTGGCGACTCAGGTCGGCCCGGGGCCGGCCAATCGGGGTAAGATATCTTCCCTGGTCACTGGCAGTGACGGTGAGCCGTGTGGGGGGGCATACGGTGAGGCGTGTGACCCCCAAGCACCCCTCAAATCACTGCCCACGACAAAGCTGTCACGGGCAGTGACTGTGGGCCGTGTGGGGGGGCATACGGTGAGACGTTTGACCCCCAAGCACCCCTCAGATCACTGCCCACGACAAACCGGACTAAGCCGTTACCGGCGGTGATTGTGGGCCGTGTGGGGGGGCATGAGGTGAGGCGGGTAACCCCCAAGCACCCCTCAGATCACTGCCCACGGCACGGCCGTCACGGTCGGTGATTGTGGGCCGTGTTGGGGGTCATAGGGTGAGGCGAGTGGCCTCCAAGCACCCATCAAATCACTGCCCATGACAGAGCTGTCACGGGCGGTGATCGAGGGCTGTGATGGATACAAGATACCCGCCACAAGATACCATACTCACGTCCCCGCCCCCCTTCCACCATACAGTAATCACTCACCTTTAAGAAAACCGTAGATTCCAGGTCAGCCAGCTTTTCTCATCGAGTTGGGTACCTTCCCACCCCCCCAGCGCCAGCGGCCTATGAGAACGCTATGGATAGTGGACCGCGATCTCGTGAGCCAACAACCCTCTTAACACGCAAATCTCGACCCATGGGCATCCACAACAACCCACCACAAAACATACCTCGGGTTACAGGCGCGTGCCCGGGGAGCTGTCCCCACATATTGAACATGCCAACCTTCTACAGCCGGGCGCCTTGCCACCATGATGCACACCGTCGCCCATACGGTACCGCCCACTATCACACGGAGCCCCTAAGGATCCATCACACCGCACCATATATATTCAGTGTGCCCTACCCACATGCGCCCACGGTCCGCCGCACACACCCGAAACAACCACATACATCCTACAGGCCACACCCCCTCATGGTCGCGTGTCAGAGGAGCTGTCCTCACACCGCACCATATATATTCAGTGTGCCCAACCCACATGCGCCCACGGTCCACCGCACCAACCCGAAACAGCCGCATACATCCTACCGGCCACACAATTTTATTATGGTCGCGTGCCAGAGGAGCTGTCCTCACA